>JAJOZX010009801.1:0-75000 GCA_023014485.1 Bathynomus jamesi
TCTTTTTTTTATGTTTCCTTTGATTGGTAACTCAGTTTTTACAAATCAATTTTCACTGTTTGAGTTTCATCATTATTGAATTGTGCAATGTGCTCATTGGATTTGTTGGCAAATTTCAAAGCCTGACTTATACTTTATCAAATTCTCTTGATCTTTTCTTCAAATCTGTAATGGATTTTTCTACCATATTCCATGCAGTAAACATATTTAAGCCACTTGTCTGTAGATAGCTTGACAAAGGGGCTGTAATTTGAAAGATATATAAGTATGTGAATGCTGTCAATATTTTGAAATTCTAGAAGGCTAGACAGTAAAACATTTGCCTCCTGTTTTGTTTTTGCATCAAAATTGTTAGAGCTTTGAATAATGGATAAACGTATCAGAAGATCCACAAAATTACTGATACATATCTCGTCAAAATTTCCAAATATAGTAGTTGCTGCATGGACTTCCCTGACCCCTGGTTTCACCATTAGCTTTAATCGTTTCATCTTTTCTTTCCCCAGATGATGTCCAACAACTTCAATCCAGATGGCCATTCGCTTATATGATACCTTCACAAATTTTGCTAAATTCTGGAGTAAATTGAAGGAGGAAACTGCTGGTACACAACACTTCGTGGTTTCAGTAACCACTAAATTGAGTACATGGGCATAGCACAATACATGAACATGCTGATCAGCTACATCAGCAATTTTACTCTGTAAGCCATTATATTGTCCATGGTAGCTTGCAGCGTCATCTGTGCTATCTGATAAGCAGTTTTTCGGATCTATTTCAAGACGTTGTAATGTTTCATTTAATAGGTCAAAAAGTCCCTGCCCTGTACCATCATTGCTTGGAACAATTGCAAGTAGTCGTTCATGGATAGTACCATTTAGTTCATATCGAATAACAATACTAAATTCATCAATTGATGAAATATCCTGGGTTGAATCTACTTGTATGGAATAATACTTGGCCTCAGCAACTTCTTGAGTAATTTTTTCCTGTATCATATTCTTCATAATTTGGGTCAAAGAAGAGATGGTTGTTTTACTCAAGAATGTGACAAGACTACCACGACCTTTACTTTGTGCTTTTCTTTGTTTTTCCAATCTTTCACATCGTTGTTCAGACTTTTCCTTCACCATGGAAACATGAGAAGCCATAATAGGATCATATTTTGCCATCAACTGCACAGTAGCCAAGAAATTTCCATGATTTTCTGTTTCATCAAGAGAGAATATGCTGACTTATTTCTGTGTCCACGAAAAGGAAGAGCTTGTTTACCTAACATCTTTATTATATCTACAACTCTGGCAACAATATTTCTCTGCTTTAGTACTTCATCTTTTCACTTCTGCAATGATGCAGCGAAGAAACGAGCTAAACCACCATCATTTACTACACTGATATATTCCTGAGCATGCTTGCCATGTATAGCAGTTGATTCATGCTCTGATAAGCACTGGCTAATGCATCTATAATCATTAAATCCTCGCACAAAAGCAGATGGGTTAGAAGAGGTTGGTGACTCAAATGCCAAGCAAAATGAACAATATAGTGATCTATTCTTCTTATTATATGTTAACCAGTGTCGTGAGACAGTGTCACCCATAATTTTTCGCTTATATAACTTTACATTAAATGGCAGATCATGATCATGTGGCTGAATTGGATGCTCTTTGAAAAAAGATTTCAAATCTGTTCGTGCAGGATATTGAAAGAGCTTATCCTGTCTAAATGTTGGTTGATTCTCATCATTATTTAAATCAGCTACTAGATCTTTTTGTTTATGTACAGTGCTTACAAGAAGTCTCACGCTTCTGTCTCGTCCCAAGCTAGTCTGTTAGGTATAAAATGGGCGGTCCTTATGGCAGCGGAGGTGTGTTCGGATTGGTGCACATAACTGCTCTAACAAAATCAATGATGTCCATTATTACGTCACTTCTGCTACATTTTAGTGTTTAAAATACAAATGATTAAGAAGCAGAATGGAGCAAGTTTCGGGATGTTGGGATGGTTATGGAGCAATCCTAGTCATCATAATATTACCTGGGCATTACATTATACCGTCTCAATATATACTGTAGACTATAGAGAACGACTAATTCGGCAAATATCCTAAATCATGGCATGATACCTAAGTTATTTTGACGCAGGTCTAAATTATTTGCTCAAATGCAATTATTGATATTAAGTAATTGTTGGGAATTGTTGTCAATATTGTTGTTTGTGATATATATCTTACGTGAAGAATCTAATGACCAAATTCCTCAGTGAACCTCTCACGCGCTCGCATTTCGAGGAAGTCACGGTCGTCTCACTAATAGATAGTTTATCCATTGTTTTAAGTGGTAACCTATTAAATGAACTATGTTAAACCTAGTCCATCTTATGAAAGTCATTAATCTAAAGCAAGACTGGTGGGCCGTGAATCAGAGAAATTTGCATTTGATTTGTTCATCGTAATTATTACGTAATATAGTATACTGTATATAGTAGTATATAAGAGTTTATTGGTAGCATATCATATGACAATTCCCATAAACATGTGATGACCTCGATGTTGCCAGTTTTTATTTTTTTTGAAACTATTACCTTCTCATAGTTTGTTTCAACAATGCATATATTATCATCTCCACGAGCGTAGACATTGCAAGAAAAGATTCTAACTAAGGATAAGTAAAGTTCTTTCATGGTCACAATATATACTTTTATAGATGTCAAACATAAAAATATAATAAAATTCTGTATTAACATAAATATATATTCGATACACATTTACGTCATGGCTTTAACATCAGTATTTCGTATAGCTTCCTCCAGCATCAATAATTTCTTGCAATCGTTGCAGCATAGAAGAGGCCAGATTGTAGGGAATGTTTGGTGTTCGGCGTAAGCTCTCCCAACTATTCCTCGTGTGAGCTAAAAGTGCTTCAAATGTTCTTTCATTGCGTTGCTCCCATTCGCTAATCATTATTGCCCAAAGGTTTTCAATCGGATTCAAATCAGGAGAACGTGGCGGCAGAATTAGATTAATAATCTCTGGGTGATCTTCGTACCACGCTCTCACAACGTTACTCCTATGAATGGGACTGTTATCTTCCATTAAGAAAAATGGTTCCGGTGCTGGAACCAGATACGCACGAACACTGGGTAGCAGCACCTCTTCCAGTATCTGGCAATATTGCTGTCCAGTAAAGCGTCCATCTACTTGAGTCAATTCTCCGACACCATAGCCAGACATCCAGCCCCACACCGAGATTGATGTGACCACTACGTTTGCTCGGGAAAACATTTCCTTCTTCATAGCGTTTTCCGCGCTGCCTCCAACAATGCAGGGAACCATGACTATCTGTTGAAAATGTTTTTTCGTCACAATACACAACTTTTCTCCAGAATTCTTTCTCCTGCGGCAAGTATTGCAAGGCAAATCCCATCCGCGCCTCTTTATGCTCAATCGTCAATGCAGGTTTTATAGCTGGACGGCGAGAAAAATACCCTGCCTCGTGAAGTCTGTTATTCACTGTATTTGCGCTACAACGAAGGTTCAGGTGTCTGTAAATATGCGTCGCTGGAACAAACGGATGCTCTCTGGCATGATTAACAATCGCAGCATCTTCCTCTTGAGATGTTGAACGCGGAGGACCAGACCTTGGCAAAGTAGCGATTGAGTTTTCTGCTTCATACCGATGAATTCACCGTTCCACAGTGCTTCGATGAACGTCTAGTCGTCTTGATATTTCTCTTGTTGGCACACCATATTCATGCAATGTCACCATTGCTCCCCGCCCGCATTGCCTGGGTCGTCTCGTGGTGCACAGACGGCCTTTCCATCTTTGTGTAAATGGCTTATGTGAAGGTGCTGGGACGATAAAGGAAATGAGGATACCATGCACCCCTTCTGAAATTGATTTCGGTTGTGAAGGGTACCAACCCTTCGAATGGTAATAATAATCAGCCAATTTCCTATTTTGTTGAACATATGCATAAAAAATTCGTCTTAAAAGCCAAGGATCCAAAGATTGTCAGCAATAGTTTATATCCCAACTGAATATAGTCAGCCATCAACAGTATAATCATATTTTATTTCCATAACTACTCATGACTACTCTGTCATAGTAAATAACCTTATTATGACTTAGGTAGTAGTGGTAATTCTGAGTGGCGGCCTCTAGCCACATAAGTTAAACCTATCAGTGCGTCTAAGACCAGACTCTTCTGTTTCTGTCAATTCATTGTTAGTTTAAGGTATTTTGCTCTTTGTCTTTCTAGTAGTAGGGCAGCTAAACAAGTTGAAGTGGACAATCCGGACAAAAGCACCAAACTTTCCCTACTTGTATATTTTGGACCAACAATTAAAAATATCCCCGGAACCACCTTCAGAGACCATTACTTGGCCGCCATATTGGATTTCAAGATGGCCGCCATAGACAAAATGGAATTTCTGATATAAGTTTCAATAGAGAATTCCTTGGCATGTTTGGCATCAAACTATATGTTTTTTGGCATGATCAGATCAATAAAACAACTTTTAAGCTGATCAGAAGTATGTTTACTGCAGAAATCACACTTCGTACAACATATACAGTGAAAATCGTGAATATTTTAACACAAAAACCATGTTCAAGAAAACCATGTTTAAGAAAAATCAACGAAACTATAACAATTGAAGATTTCACCCACCAAAAAGTAGACCTTTAGCTCTATAACTGAATGTGGGAGAGGAAAATTGGCAAAATATGTGCATTTTAAAAAATGAAATTCTACAAAGGTCAAAATGCTACCCTTTCATATTTGCACAATTTTCATGCATTATTCGTGGTTCTATAGAAAACTTGTATTAACAACATTTGTAGAGTAAGGGCAGGGCTATTAAATGGGTACCATAAAATGGAAATATCTTGGCATTTAGCATTGCAATGCCTACTGTCCCAACTCACCCCCTGTCCCGAACTGTCCCAACTCACCCCGCTCGACGCTATATGTTAAACTGCACAGTTGCAGCTACACAGTTCTGTACACTTCCACCTGGCCTTCTTGCAAGCACACCTGGTGCCACATCCACTCTTGCTCTTGCAGCCGCATTTGACCAATTCGCTGCAAGCTTTAGATGCTACTGGTCTTGTGGTCCAAACTGGTGTCCATGACTGGGACTCTTCGCTAAAGGTCCATCCCCATCCTTCAGGAGTTGGAAGATTCTGTTCACTTCTCTCACAGGTCGACCATATTCCTCCCTGGTATGTGACCCTCCTGGTGTGTTGGAGAAGAGCATCCTGAGTTGGTGGGATAGTCTCCATAGCTTTTCCCTTCTGACAGAGCATGACCTTTCTTGCCTCATCTACACGTTCAATGTCACTGGTGTTGTCATAGAGGACAACTGTGTACCGTTCAAGAAGCTTGAAGTGGGGAGTTTCGGCGTCAACATCTGCAAATGGATTTCGTGCCATGAATGTGAATGCTTGTGTTACCTCAGGGTAATGGTGCCATGCTGCCCATGCCGTATTCTTGCCCCTTCCGTAAAAGGATGATGTTGTATCACATCCCGTGAAGCAGTGAAACAGTGGTAGGGATGTGCATCTCTCTTCACCCAAAGAGGCACAGATTGTGTTAATATGATGGTATGTGAAGTTTTTCCCAGTGCCAAAACCAACCCAAATATTTACTTCAGATCTTATGGACGTCAAGTGATGGAATTTTCCTATTAGAATGACAATAACATCCGTGTCTACAGTTCTGATCATGCAGTTAATGTGCCCTTCCTTTATTGCATCTTGAAGATGAATGAACAGTCTAGTGTCTGCCTCCTCATGGTCGCATCTTGGCATTGTGCGGTCGGCCCCATTGATGATGACTTCAGGTCCTGATGTAATAACAACTTCTTTGTTGTTAGGAACTTCCATTGCAGCAACCTTGTCTGATAGGAAAGCGAACAGTTCTTGCTTGTTTCTAGAGTCTCGAAGGAAGTCATGCCAATTTAGGGGTAATTTAGTTTTTCCTTCAACCTTTCTTCTGATTCCTTTTCCCCGTTTTTCTCTGGTAGTCTCTTTTAAGGTGCTTGCAGTGTAGGTATCCCAGACGATGTCAATTCGCTGGCAAGTTTCTAACTGTTTGATGAGATAAGGGACGAATACACGATCTGCATTCTCTTCAAAGTTGGTAACACCTGCAGTAGACAGCAAATGGACGATGGCAGCTCCATCAAGAAGTTTCACATCAAAATGATCTGGAGGGTTGTCCTTGTTTTCAAATGTAATGATTTTCAGTAGGTCAGACTTTTTCCCAAACCGCAATTTCCCACCATCAGATAGGGAAGAAGGAAAGGGGTGATTCTCGTGTTGGAAGAATGCATCCATGCAGGGCCGGATTAACCATTAAGCAAAATAAGCCCGTGCTTAGGGCATCAAGGGAAGGGGGGCACCACAGAAATTTTCCATTGTCGGATTTACCATGGATTTATTATACTATTATAATCGCGGCTTATAGCCTATAAGCTGTTGAAAACTGAATTATATATATTCATATATAGTATTTATTTTTTTTCATTGTTTGAATTTGTAGTGAACAACAACCCTTTTGAGAGAATAAATATATTTCGTTGTACTCACACACTTTACGCTTTGAGTTATTATTTTGTTTATATCAAATCTTTGAGCGCCATATTAAAAATACATATAGATTAAATATTTTCGTGTGCTATAGTAAATGTAAAAACAAGATTCAGTCATGCTGAACTTTATAAAATAATTGTAGAAGACAATATTGAGTGTGCCTTCCCAAATGTAGAAATTGCCTTTCGTATATTTTTAACATTAATGGTCACAAATTGCTCAGCTGAGCGTTCATTTTCTCAGTTGAAGTATATTAAAAATACCAACAGAACAACTATGCAACAAGGCAGGCTGGATGCCTTATCTCTACTAAGTATAGAAGCAGATGTGTTACGTAAGATTAGTTTTGAGGATCTGATCAAAGACTTTGCAATTAAAAAAAGTAGGAGAAAACTTTTCAAATATAAATGAAGTGGAAGTATACAAAAATAAACATTATTTTCCATCTTACTGTAAGTTTTGTTTCATTTCAAAAAATTAAATTTTATTTTATGGTTTATTTTTGTTTATATTTTGAATTACATATATATGGGGCACCAAAATCTTTTAAGTGCTTAGGGCCTCTAAAGGTCTTAATCCGGCCCTGCATCCATGTCACTATGTCGATGTTGCATAACAATATACAGATGAGAGAATAGAGCAACATCGTTCTTCAGTAGTTGGATTCCCCAACATTCCGTACCTGAGATTTCGGCCGAGGACATCTGAAGAGGGCAAGCGAGTTCTTCTTGATCGGTGTATGAATTGACCTTGTACAATCTGTGACAACTTCTTTGTAGTATCGGCTATATTGCTCCTTACCCAAATCCTTTATAGTTCTCACTGTATGGACCACAGATTCATCCATGACATTCCTTGTGTCTAAGGCCAGTAACTCATTCCCATTATCACAAAATGGATTTCCCATATCACGGAAGACTTCAACGAGATTAGAAACATTATCCTTGAATCTTCTCTGTGTAGATAGTCCTTCTTCGTGGTGAAAGTTGTTGTCTTCAGTTTCTGGAAGGTTTTCGTCTTCATATTCAGTAATCAATCTGGCTTGTTCTGGCCCTGCTACCATCCACTTCTTGAATGCCACTGGATTCTCAGTCAGACCCACCGCGCCTCCTGAACCTTTGACTTTCTCATTGTTTTGTTCATGCGCTTGGTCTAAAGGCATGGCTGAGAATCTCTTCTTGGTCTTGTGTACTACCCAGTGTCCATTTCGTGAAAACTCATTCATAACTGGCTGAGGGAGATTCTTCATGTCCCGGATGTGGAGTGGAAGCCAACGTGCGTAATTCTGGTGGTCAAGAGCAAAGAACCAGGGAACTACTTTCTTCAAGCTTTCTACATACAATGGAAAGTCTCCTGCACGATGTGATCGTATGAATATGAGGCCGTCTATCTCCATCTGAAGAATTGTCTCCCAGTATTGGAATGTTGGACTGACCTGAACCATCTTCTTCTTCCACTCTTCCTTTGTCTTGTCATCATAGGGACCAACAGTTTCCATAAAGGCTTCATGCTGCAGATTTGCCAATGTCAAAGCTGTTACCTGGTGAGCAGGTCTGGTTCTTGTAAGATGAGAGGCTTTAAGAAATGAGTCAACAGTTCCTGCCGAAGCAATGCCTGCTTGTGTCAAGGCATTTGTCCACCCAGATCCCTCTAGATAATCTCCATACGTTCTCCACATGGCCATCTCTGTATGTAGATCTCCAAACATGACGATGACCTTGTCTTCTCCGTGGGTGTCTGGCCACTTCCACTGAATGAATTTACCAAGGGCATATAGGGGTGCATCGAATGCAACAACTGGTATTTGCCCGGGGTTAAGGAATTCAGTAGCAGACCGAACAACATTCATTCCATGCTTGATCATCGCTGGAGTAGCGGCCTTTTCATGGAATAAGGGAAGGAGGTAGGAAAGGGTTTTCATTTGATCTTCATCTTGTTCTTGCCTTGTAGCGTGGTATGCTGACCATGATATAACATCACCCTTCCCTATCGTGTCTTTCTCCAAGATCCTGAACGCTTCTTTCATCCACTCCTTTTCCTGGAAACATGCTTCATGGTAGTGTCCCTCAATAGGGTCAGACACATTAGACAACTTCAGGACTTCTACCTTGGTTTTGTCCATTGCAACAGCTGGTACAATTGAGTAGGACATGAGTAACTCCAAGTCCTTTGAACCTAGAGAAGGTAGCACAAGATCACCTTGTTTGGTTCCACAGTTTGAGACAGTTGGGAACTGAAACAGACTAATCCCTGTACCATGAAATGATCCAATGGCAGTTGTACTAGATGGGTTGTAATCCAGATTGTCAAGTGCCCCAACAATAAATGGTCCATGACGAAACTGAGCTGGTACAACCACTCCTTTGGTTTTGAAGTTCTGGCACACTGCTGTTGCAAGTTGGCTTTCGACTTGAAGAATTCGGTCATAACTCACACTGAGACCCAATTCATATAGTTGTGTAATTAATGATTTTGACCGAATTTCAGTATGAATTTTCAGACCAAGATACAGAGGCAATGGTGGTTCTCTTTCCAAAGAATGGCGAACCTTAGATGATGATGTATGCTTGTTCCTAAAATTAAAAAGGATAAGTTGCGAGACAGTGAGAGTTGCAGGGGAGTCTTCTGGTGTTTGGTCCTTCACGTCAGCACCATTTGTGATCATAGATATAAGGGTTTTCAAGGTTGTAGGTACCGATTCCTGTTGACAACCAGATGGAAAGGCACCTGCAAACTTGAATCCAGTAAAGTTGACGATTTCCTTGCGTATGATTGTAGCAGCTTTTGCAAGAATCATAGTATCTCCTTCAAAATTCTGTCTATTTGTCTCTCTGAGCATTTCCTGAATTCCCTGCTGAAAAACTAAGATTTTGTTCTTGCCATCACTCACTTCCTGGGCATATGGGAAATACTCCAGAATCTTCTCTCTGAATCGTCCTCTGTTCATTTCCTTATTAATACCTAAGTCCCGAAGTCTTTTTTGATACAGATCAAATAGCACAGAAAACTTCATTTGAAAGATTCCTTCTTCCACGCAATTTTCTACATGATTAACGACCTCACTATTGCCTTTGCTTTCATGAAGTTTTCTTCATAGCCTTCTTCCTTGCTCTGTTTTTGTCTCAAAAGTGAGCGGTAACGGTTCCGATAAAATGTCAAGCATTGCAGATGATACTTGGCTTCAATGGCCATGAGATCACCACCTCCTATTCTAGACATTAGTTCTGTGTCACTGAGTTCTGTAGCCATCATTCGTAAATTGACGTCAGCGTCAAATGTACTGAATTCGTGAAGATGCCCATGTGTTTGTTGACAAAACACACAAGTTGCTTTGTCCATAGGATGCCGCTGAACCCGCTTCCCCGTAGATGAACTGGTTTTACCTTCATCCGCCCTTTCTCTCTTTTTTGTAGCCCTTTCAAGCTTTTCTTTACTAAATTTAACATGGCATGACTTGTGCCACACAGCTTTATTCTGAACCAGATCTTCAACAGTCACCTCTTCATTGAAAAGAAGAGGAACTGGTAGTCTTCCAAGATTCTTGAATGCGTTGACATTCTCCATAAATGTTGCATATGCTTCAGTTTTTTTACCACTCACAGCATTGAGTGGACATTTAAGAGTCTCACCTTTGCTCTCTTGACAAACCATGCATTTGCTCCAATCCATGTTCACAAATCACCTGCAAAACAGAAAAGCACATATTATATAGTTATATTATTAAATATTTTACATTAAATAAACATTTAAGGGTAATTCTGATTATTTTATAGCAATCCTGGCATCGAAATATGTAGGTTTAGGGACTATTTATTTACAATTACTCCTCACAATAGTGTGTTGATTTCTAGCTGGCAGCCATCTTGGATTTCCAAAATGGCAGCCAAGATAGGGTTGTGCGTCTTGGTTCCGGGGAAAAATTGGTAGCTAAGGTCCTGAACAACATTTGAGCCAAGTTTGGTGCTTTTGTCCAGAATGTCCACTTACTTCAAAAATCAGGATTTAAGCTACTGCACTATTGGTCTAGGGCATTAAAATAAATATTTGAGTTTGTGTTTAGCATTTCCTCCTCCCTTCGTAATTCCCCACCCAACCTCGTTTCTTTCGACATAGCAACGCTTACCTCGATCCTCATTCCACTTCCTTCATTAAACCTATTATCGCTTTTACTGTCCCTTCCTTCCATCCTTCAATGCCAGCGTTCTTAAACCTAGCACATAAATTATATAATATGGAATCTAACACCTTAGATCTCTACGCATTCATGTTACTTGAAGACGCCTGTGTCTTAGGGAAATCTAAGTGTTGAGAGTGGGCTTGAGGGGTAGTCTATAGATTATGACAGATGACCTTGAACGCTCCAACTATTTAAAAATGATTATTTATTACGCACATCATATGGCATAATACACACATGAATTTAAGTATCTCTTACACTATAGGAATGGAATTGAATCCTACCAGAGTTAAAAAGTCGCAAAATATGATAGATTAGTTTGTATTAGGAGGTTACTAAGAGAAAAGGATTTGGAGTAGAGCGGAAGGCAGAGAGTATAATTATTTTCTCAAGTTTCGGTTATTATTGACGTTATATGGATACATTGCCGATGTCTCTGCTGAAGACCTCTGATGGGATGCGGTGTGATCAGAAAGAGAGAGAGAGAGAGAGAGAAAGAGAGAGCGCTTTTAAATCACACCTTTTAAATGGTTTGTGGGTAAGGGCTTCACGTATGTTATTTTAGTCCAGGGTAGTTTATGTGGAGGTATTAACGTAACTTGCACTTGGGACTGTTAATTGTAAGACAACTACCATAGCTGGGACTGAGACACGTTATCCCCTGCATACTCTATATATATCTATATACAGTATGTCTCTATATATAAATAGATAGAGTGATCAACAGAATGATAATGTGGACGTCATTGATGGGGTTAGAGCAATTATGTGCACCAATCAGAACACACCTCCGCTGCCATAAGGACCGCCCATTTTATACCTAACAGACTAACTTGGGACGAGACAGAGGCGCGAGACTTCTTGTAAGCACTGTACATGTACAGGCCCAGGTTAAGTGACTGTTATTCCACCAGCTAATTCAGAATCATAAAAATCAGCATCCACAATCTCAAAAACGTTAGGCATACCTTCATCTTTATGTCCTAGATCTACAGTATCAGCATGAACAGTTGTAGTTGAATTTCTCTGTAAGTCGCTTTCCTCTTTCTGACATGTAGATATAGGTGTTGAGTAGTATAGCCGCAAAAGGGGAGAGTGCAAGAATGTTGCAAGTTATTATGTAATGTTGCAAATGGGGGTGGGGGTTGTTGCAAAGGGGGGTGGGGGGTGCAAAAAAAAGAAAAAAAGGAAAAAAGGAAAAAAAATAAAAATAAAAAAAAATACCCCAAAGGGGGGATGCTGCAGGTGCAACAAGGAAAACTTGGAGGCGGAGTTCTCCCCGAAGAGAAAGAAGGAGGAGAGAAAGGAGGAGGAGAGGTGTTCACCTGGCAGGAGCCAAGTGCATATTAAGACTTCAGCCGAGTAGGCGTTGTTTTATAGGCTCCTAATCAGCCAGTTGGCTGTAAATGGCTTGAGTTGCCAGATAGCGCCATGTATTCATTTAATTCTAATCGAAGACTGAGTTGCCAGATACCATTGTATACATTATTATAGACTCCTAATCAGCCAGTTGGCTTAGAAGGCGTAAATGGCTTGAGTTGCCAGATAGCGCCATGTATTCATTTAATTCTAATCGAAGACTGAGTTGCTAGATACCACTTTTTAGCATTATTATTGTATACACTATTATAGACTCCTAATCAGCCAGTTGGCTTAGAAGGCGTAAATGTTGCCAGATACCGCAATACCGTTGTATACATTATTATATTTCTTAAAAGTTGGTTTAGAAGGCGTAACATGATATAATTAAGTAAAACAACATTGCATCATTCTGTTTATTATAAATATATAGAAAATAAATATACATTTCAATTGAGGAATATGCATATAACAGTACAGGAAATATATACACACAATTATGGATATATATAAAATAAATATACATTTCAAATAGAAATAAATATACATTTCAATAGAAATATGTACATAACAGTACAGGGGAAATATCACGCAAAATATATATAAAAAAATTCAATAGAAATATGTACATAATCGTACAGGAGAAATATCAAGCAAAATATATATAAATACATTTCACTTTTTTTCAAAATACTAAACTCGGTCTTAATCGAGTATATAAAATAAATATACATTTCAAATAGAAATAATATACATTTCAATAATAATAGAAATATGCCTATAATCGTACAAGGGAAATATCACGCAAAATATATATAAATACATTTCACTTTTTTTTCAAAATACTAAACTCGGTCTTAATCGAGTTTACAATTACATCATTATTGCTCTGCATTACGCAGTATATGCGGCCTAATAATATCTCACCGTTTAAAGTATAGGGAAACCTGTATTCGATATGAAGGGCTTTCATATCGTTCAGTACTATTTTTGTTCCCACTTTACAACCGGTTGGTAAGTCATCTTTAAATACGTCTAGAATACAATCAAAAGCACGCACAAAGAGTTCATCGTTAGCTACATTATTAAACACAAGTTTATAAACACGCTTTTCCAATCGAGGGTTTATTTCTACCGACTCGAGCTTTTCAATCGTGAACTCACTCAACATAGCGGCAATTGAAATAATCTTCTAAATCGTTACGACAACTGCGCGTTATATAAAGAAATAGTTCTTCAGGGTGAACGGTGTAGGTGAGCTCAGCCTTGTACCGATCAATTGCTTTGTACCAAAGTTCATGGTATTTCAAAGAGTCTAAACTTTTTAAATAAACGTCCAGCTCTAGACCATTCTCACCAGCCCTACACTCGGTAAACCCATCGAGCAGAGCGGTGTAGGCGTATTCAAGTACTGTATCAAAATAAAGCATATCCGTAACACGCGCGTCTAATATAGGTTTCAGCTTACGGAATCCGACGATTTCAAACATTCTGTCGAGGATGAAACGGTTTCGCGTAGGAACAAGAGCGTTATTATCAGAAGCATTCTTCCACATCAGCCGTATATCAATGCACGGCCGATCGTTATTTATACACAACGTACATACAACGGCGTATGAGGGTGCGTCACTAATCTGCTCTCTTCTTGTACCTACGTTAGCAGGTATTTTATAACGATCTTCACTCCACTTCTCAACTATCACGAAGATTCTATTCATCTCCTCGATACTTAAATAAACCCGTTTGTTTGTCGGTCTACATTCCGTTTCCAGTACATAGCTAATGGTACCGGAATTACGCCTGAACACGCGCAACGATTTCGTCACGGACACATCGTACGAGGCGTTGAGAATGCTGCTCAAAGGAAGTTCCATCGTATTCGAGGAGCGCACGTCCACTCGGCTCAAGCTCTGTGATAACTATGAGCCGTGTGAGGCACGCAGGTAGGCAGGAATGGTTCGACGGGCGGCTGACTCGATGATACGTGAATGGGCTTGTTCGTATGACCGCGAATCGAATTGTTGTACATATTTCGGTACAAGAATTAATTTCATCACTACCAGCCTACGCACCAGACAGTTTGGATAAGAACTAGGAACATTTTATGTTTTACTAAACATCTCCACACTCCGGCGCACTATTTGAGAGGAACATATGTTCATATTTTTCCTTTCTGCCCATCAAACGATACTCGTCTCTAAACTCTGTTAAAAATTCACGCAGGGCACTAGCCACAACCTCACTACGAACCTCATCATGATATACGTTAATATAGTGATAAAAATACTTAAGATTGTCCATGATCACGAGATTCACATTTTCAGTCGTAGGGTATGAGTAATCGACATGGTGTAGCATGACGTAATACCGCTTGTCACACCACCCATCAGCAAGACTCATTATCCATACCTGCTGCTTCTCTTCTGCACGCGTTGTTTCTTTTA
Source organism: Bathynomus jamesi (assembly GCA_023014485.1). NCBI lineage: Eukaryota > Metazoa > Arthropoda > Malacostraca > Isopoda > Cirolanidae > Bathynomus > Bathynomus jamesi. The sequence goes on from JAJOZX010009801.1 coordinate 14,577, forward strand.
CTTCACGGTGTATGTGAGACTTTATAAAGTTTAGCTCTGCAGTATACTTCAGTGCATCGTCTGTGCAACGAAAGCCTTCAACGGTCTCACCAGAACATCCGTAGAGTATTTGTACATCTTGGAACTTCGCACAATCCACTGTGTTTTTAAAAGAGGCATAGGAGGGAGGAATAGGAAGTTTTTCGGTATCCACCACATCCTGGCACTTTACTGAATACCATTTCGTAAACGTTGTGCAAGCAATATTAAAGGTAGCCATTTGAATACACGTCTGATCTGAATACACGTCTGATCTCTCGGGCTTACTGCTGTCGACTGACCACGCAGGGACTCCCAGATAGTAGCATGACTCACGGTCTTACAGTGGGCGGAGCTTAGAACTTTCACCTGCACACACACACACACACACACACACACACACACACACAAAGGAGAAAGTGAAACGCTATTTGAAACATGATTTATTAACAAACGAGATATTCAAGTTATATATATTTACAAATACGATTTAATAAACGAGATATTCAAGTTATATATATATATTTACAAATACGTGTAATAAATCAATAGATACTTTACAAATACGATTTAATGAACGAGATATTCAAGTTATATATATATATTTACAAATACGTGTAATAAATCAATAGATACGATTATATACAAGACGTGTGAGTTAACAATAGAAGCATCATTGGTATCCAAAGGGTACGGTATCATAGGTACCAGGTAACTGGTAACGTTTCCTATAGGTGTTACGGCACACCTTCGTACCCCTAAGTTCCTTCACGCCCCCCAGCTTCTGCGCCCGAAAATTGTGGGTGCCTACAATTAGTTGGGGAGGTTGTTCATCATCATCCAAACATACTAGATCTTTCAACGACTCAAAGTTAACAACCTCCCGATTCGCATGGTTGAGCGTAATACCCTTTGCCTTCACGATATATTTCATTTCCTCCCCCACCCTGACCCGTACCCCATAAGTCTTAGGTCCTGTTGAGGCAAAAGAGTCGGCGTATGCGTTGTCCCCATACTCATCCTTGATCTCATCAGTGAGCTCGCCGAGGAACTCCCCAATAGTGGGCATGTATTCACCCTCCCTCTCTGTGAATATCACGCTATCTGTATTGGCATACAATACTCTCCGCCCAAGAGAATGCAATAGACCCCAAAGTTTTATACGGGCGTAGGCTGTTGTGAAGCTGGCCACAGGTATGTTTGTAACCCTTGAGGTATCTGTGGCAAATTCAGTGTTGTTGTACTTTATTACGTAAGTATTACCTACATTTACGATCTCCATGACCTCTTTATCGGGGGCATTGGCATAATCCCAGACATCGCTATAACTTTGTGCCAAATGAATGCTCCCTCTGCCGGTATTCTGCGCAAATTTTCCCCATAGACTGTTTAGACACAACTTTGCACTAAAGCGCTTGCCAGGATTCTTTACAATTTGGACACGATCAAGTTGTATACCTTCGCGGTCGCGGTAACGTTGAATATAGGCAGACTTTTCATCTTCGGTATCAACTCCTCGCGGATACCCTGATGCCTCAACCTTATCCTTCAAAAAGGCGTTTATATATGGTGTGAAAAGGTTGGGTAGCTTCTGAAACCTCCACACCTCATGTATCTTCAGTATTCTATAACCATGGCGTACGGCTAGGGCCAACTCAGGACTTGTATATACGCCTCTGATCTTACGCTGGTGGGGTATATGGTTACATTCGCCGTTATCCTCTTCCGCGCACTTCACGCACAGGGGAAACATGAGCTTGTCGTCGATAACGACAGGTAAGATCGGCATCCATAAATTGCATGGGGGGAGTACGTCTACGAAAGAGAGCCCAAAGTAACGATCATTCAAATTTTTTGAAAATTCATTGATGGAGGGTAGTCTAGGTCCCACCAGTTTCTCAGGAGCGCCCACGGGGTACGGATTGCTCTTCATCACGTATGGGTATAAAGAACAGAAATCGTAGTAATGGAGCTTCACGCCCTCCGTAGGTGGAAAGTATAGTCTGAAAGGATTTGTACGTCCTCCAAACAAGCTATCACCACATTTGAGAGGATCCAGCACCATTGAACGCTTGATCGTTTTTATTTCCTCACGGTACACCTCGTCTGTCTCCATCCGTGCATCATATTCATGCTCCCACAAGACTTTGTGAGTGAACTGTGATCCTATAAGTTGATCGCGGGTGCGGGTTGATGCGAGACAGTCGGCAGGAGACCTACCGTGGATATCTCCGGTGATTCCGCACTCAGGACGGGGGCATCCATGCCACCAGCAACCGTTAAAGGAGTACACAGTCTTCACACCAGTGACACGGTTTTCACTTAACCCATCAACCCAAAAAACACGTCCATTAATCTTAATGGGTACTTCACCCGTGTTGCGGGCGTGCTTTATGTATACACCTGTCTGTTGCTGTAGGTGTATGAGCCAGTAAATAGCCTTGTGTCCGTAACTGCGGGGGTTGTTTCGGTGAATAATGGCTAAGGTGTCTTTAGGCATGAAATTATTCTTGAACACCGTAAAACATAATGATGCGATGGTGGTTGCGACTTGCAGTGGATCGCATTTGAAATGGGCTATGCACATCCTTCTAAAGGCTTGGAAACATACTCTAAGCACGCGCACATCATTCACGCAATAACGCTCACATTCATCAGCTATATTATAAGGGTTACTTTCATTAAAACTGTCGTAGTATCGATCAAAGTCTTCACGTTCATCCATACAGTCAAAATAATGTTTGGGGGGTGGTGGGCCTACGTAGTTTAAAGTCTCGCTGGTGAGGAAAGTGTAAGGGAAGTATCCTTTGGAAACTTCAGCTGCTACTCCCATCACCTTGGGTAGCTTTTCTAATTTACAAGGTGTGAATAATAAAGTATCTTTAAATTGTACATTGCCTCTTATCTGCATCTGTATTAATTTGTTGCCTCTTTTCAATGGATCACCTGTAAATATCTCAGAGGATTCGTGTTCAAGCAACTCTTTATAAAGGAACTGCGTGTCAAACTTTGCCCCGTTATGGGCGAGAATATACACAGTCATTTTTTTGAACTTGTCGGCTAACTTGACAATATAGGACACAAATAGTTTCACAGGACTATCGCGGACATTCGGTTTAACCCTTTAAGGACTGAAGATGCCAATTGCTAACGTTTCAAATACACGCATTCATAACTTAACCCTACAAAAAATTCAGGGCTTAAAGGGTTAAAAACGTTTGTCCGTTTACCACATTTGGGGCACTCGTCACATTCGATACCCATACACTCATCACAGATGGTCTGGCTCACAAGTAAATGTGGAATTACCTCTTTGGTTTCAGCGTTCGTATATGTTTCTATATCGTAGTATACAGTTATACAAGGGTTATTTTTAGGCTTAGCATCTTTCATATAACATACATGCTTTACTCCATCCGCCTTATATTCCTCCTGGCATGTAGGACAGTGAATTATGTCACACTTGTGCTTAAATTTCCCCCAATTATCCATTGTGTGAAACATACCACATTCACAGATTCTCATTTTCCTGCACGTGCCAATTGATTTATGGAAATCAAAACAGATATTATTGAAAAATGCGCGTCTACACACATCACAGTCTCTCTTCTCAGCTTCAACTACACGGCTTTCACATTTGGTGCTTTTACACTGCTCACATACCATGTGACATTCTTTACAATGTCTCACTATATCATCCGCAAACTCGAGGCACCCCTTACACAAATCATGATGTCTCCCATATTTTCGACTTTTGTCATAACTAGCGTAAAGCCCCCTTATATTACGGATGGGGAGATACGTTGTCCCTGACAATCCTAAAATAAGTAGGGGTCTTGTACGATCTCTCACACAGCTTTTAAAAACATACACAGTCCTACGACGATCATCCAACCCAAACACAACTATGCGGACATTCATTTCCTGTTCTACCCTTCTCAGCTCTTCAGGACCCATATTACAGTCAAATTCAAGTTCACAGTCTACAGCTAGTTTACGGGCACGCTCCACGACTGTAGGCAACCAAATTTTTTGAGTTCGTGTATTTTGTACAGTAAACATACGTGCTAAGAGTACTGCTATAAAGCCGCAACCACGATCGACGTTTATATGCTTTCGGTAAATAGTCGGAGAATTGAAGTTAAGAGTATACGGTATGGCACTATGACCCGCAACACGGTATACATGGTCAATATTTACCGTGAAGTTGTCCATATTGAAGGCTATACTACTTTGGGCGGCTTGCATTATACGTCCTAATATATATTCTACATCTTCAGCCGCCAAACGTCTAAATGGCACTATCACCCAATAATCGTCTACATCACCGTCATCTGACCCGAATCCAAAGGACAGACTCGTCCTGACTTCACGCTCGTCACGATTCTGAAGAGCAAACTCTATAATATGCTGTACAACCCGGCGTAACCCGCGCTCAATTCCATTGCTATACATGACTCTAGGGTCGACCCTGACTCTATACCGATTTCTAGTCAAGGCTGGGGTGGGGGCTGCGGATCGCACCAATTCGAGCGTTATACCATCCTCAACAGAACGGGGGGCGGCAGATGAATTAGGGGGTATATTAGCGGAAGGTGCTGCTGGGGGGTCTGTTGCGTAGGAGGTTGAGGGTTGGGGCTCTATTATTGTAGACTTAACAGAACGGGGGGCGGCGGATGAATAAGGGGATATATTAGCGGGAGGTGCTGCTGGGGGGCTTGTTGCGTAAGAGGTTGAGGGTTGGGGATCTATTACCGCTGCAACAGGCGCGTATTTCGGGCGCTTTATACCTGACGTGGGGTTCTCATACCTCCGCTTTGGACGTGCTACCGGTGTCGCTGGTGAGGGTTCGTTGGCAGGGGAGGAGATCACAACTACACTGTCGTCGAGGTCATCCGTAATGATGGGCTGCTCTACCTCATCGTCATTCACGGTTCTGTGGGAGAAGAAATATAAGGAACAGCACTCAAAATTTGTAATATTTTGTAAATGACCCACTTAGGAGTGTGACGTGTTAGAAATGGACTCTGTAGAAAAATTCAGATTCACGAGCCCATCCACATGTATTATATCTGGACCTACAGGATGTGGTAAAACTGTGTTTATGCTTAAAATCATTAAAGAAAAGGGGAGATGTTCTCGAAATTTGTGCGTAAAGTTATATGGTGCTATTCGACGTATCAATCAGTGTTCAACGAGTACCAAGATGATATTTTGTTCCACAAAGGCGTATATGACGTTAATTCGTTAAAGGGAAATGAACATACAATCATTGTAATTGACGATCTCATGTTGGAGATGGATAAAACGTTTGCCGAGACATTTACAGTATTCTCCCACCATCTTAACATAAGCGTGTTCTTCATCAATCAGAATCTATTTTTCAAAAATAGATACATGCGCGATGTGTCGTTAAATACGCAATATCTAGTCTTATTCGCGCAACGTAGAGATGTATCACAAATTGGGGTATTAGCCAATCAAATGTTCCCGAATCAGCGTAAGGAGTTTTTGGAAGTTTATAAAGAAGCTACAAGCACGCGTTACGGATATTTGCTTTGCGACCTTCATCCGCGAAACACGTTTAGAGTGCTTCTGCGAACGAATATATTTCCAAACGAGCCTGAAACGGTGTATATTCCAGAATGACAAAGAGACTAAAGAAATACCGTGAATTAATAAAAATCTATCATCGACTGCCCCGGGCATTGCAGCAGATGTTTATTAAAAATATCGATGCCGACTTTTTAAAATGCATCTGTGAAATCTGTCTTAACGTTATAAATTGCAATGTATCAATGAAAACCCATCAGAAGGCTCGCCTACGCCGCTACAAGAACATAATACGTGCACTCGCTCGTAAAAGCCAAACTGTAGCGAAGAAAAAACGAATTATTGTACAAACAGGAGGGTCATTTCTCCCCATCTTATTTTCAGTTTTGGGTCCTTTACTGACTAGATTAATATAATGAAGAAAGTGGTAGTGATTCCCCACGAGGTGTACGCTTCACTGCAAAGGAATCCAGACACGTATCTAGATCCCCGTAAAAGCAGACTTAAAAGAATGGAAAGCGAATTGTTAGCCCTATTAAACAGTGAAAAAACACCTGATGAGAAAAGAATCTTATACCAAGAAGCTCTGCAGAAATTTCTTCACGAGTACGAAAATTATAAGAGCCCTACAGAGATTCCTGTGGTTATTAGGCACAGCACGGGGGACGATGGACATGGCGACATAGGATCTGAGCCCGACGATACAGCTGACCAACCAAAAAGATTAGCCACACAACATATCGAACATGTATTAAAAAATACCCTCCCACTTACATTGAGGAGTAAAGGCTTAAGTCTTTATAATCTATTGAATGAGGATCCCGCCATACAATGGACCGATACAGGGGAGATCATTGTGGAAGGATCAAAGGTACAGGGATCGAATATCGTAGACATTGTCCATGATCTGGTGAGAAAGTGGGATAGGCCATCACCATCAGGATGGAAGCATATTAAAGCAAGACTACAACAAATAAATGTCCCTAAAACGTTGATAGGAAATCTGAACAGGTTAAAAGACTTGGAACATGCAACGCCTGTGACACAATTGAAGGCGCCGTCACCCCCGGCGGTAACACCTTTGAAGAGGAGCAAGAAGAGGTTAAACCAACCCTACCCACGTGCCTCTAAAATACGCAAATGGCTAACGTATTAACTAAACGCTATTATGACATTTCTACCCCATCCTCTTACGGCGGCGTAGATAGACTGTACAGAAGTGTTTACGGAGTAGGAAAAAAAGATGTTGAAAGATTTTTGAGGGAGCAGGACGCTTATACGCTTCATAAGCCTGTGAGAAAAAGGTTTAAAACAGCCAAGACAACGGCTTCCTCGATTGATTCTATTTGGCAAGCAGATTTAACAGACATGCAAAGATATTCTGTGTATAACGATGGTTACCGCTACATTCTATTCATAATAGACGTATTCTCTAGATATCTGTGGCTAGTTCCTCTGAAAAATAAATCACCTGAAACAGTTGCTAAAGCCACCAAAACGCTAATGTTAAAAGAAAACAGGGTTCCTGGCTATTTTTGTACGGATATGGGGAAGGAATTTATAGGCCGTGCTTTTCAGAACATGTTGACAGAGTTTAATATCAGCTATTACACAACCAATTCTATACATAAGGCTTCTTTAGCTGAAAGAGTTCAGCGCACCATAAAGGAACGCATGCACCGTTATTTTACACATAAAAACACATACAGATTTCTAGACATTCTGGAATCATTGGCATCATCCTACAACCGCTCACACCATCGCACGATTGGGACAACACCTAACGAAGTTTTAGAAAGAGGTACGCTCCCGAGAAGAGATGGATCACCACACCACCACACTCTGCGCGCTTCAAAATCAATGATTATGTAAGGCTGTCGCGTTCGGGGAATAAATTCGCAAAGGGTTTTGAGCAAGGATGGACACGCGAGATTTTTAAAGTTAGGGCTGTGAGACCTAAAGGTGAGATAATGATGTATTACATTGAAGATTTGAATGGGGAAGAAATCTCAGGAGGCTTTTACCGCGAGGAATTGCAGAAAGTTGCGTTTAATTTAGAAAAAAATGTGTTTAAAATTGAGAAAATTTTAGGAAGCAAAGGTTCAGGAAGGAGAAAAATGTACCTGGTGAAATGGCTAGGGTACCCAGAAAGCTTCAACACCTATATAAAAGCTGATGCAATAATGAAGCTTAAATAGTATGCAACATGGCTCCTAACCATTTCTACGTCACACTCCCGTCCTCCTCGTCCCTGTCTGTACACCCTAACAACACACTAGCCAACTTTGTAACAGAACTCCATGGGCACATTGAATTGGGTCGTGATTCGTATGAGGTGGGGATATGCGAAATTCAGCTGGACACCGTCTTTTTAAATATTGAACATAAAGAAACCGTTTTTACGATTCTTAGAGACATTGACGAGTGTGAAAAAGCTGGGGTAGCTATGGATGAAACTATGCGCATCGCTCGGACTAAGATTGCACGGTATTACAGTACAGAAGTAAGACTAGGGCCGGGTCAATATGGTTCGGCCGAGGATGTTGTGAGAGGCTTAAACGTAAGTTTAAGAAACTCAAACCTTACGAATGATTTAGTATACGAAGTCGTAAACAACCCTGCACATACACTAATCCTAAAATCAAAGACTAACAGACGTATTAAAGACCATAGAAAGTTCCAAATTCTAGCCAATGGCCGCTATAGCGCAGTCTTCCAAAGAGACACATTTCACGAGACACAGCATGACTTGTCCAGATTAATGTATCAATTGAAGATGGAGAAATTGGCTGAAAGGTCCCCAGACATGTGCTATATTTACAGTAATATAGTGGAGCACCAGTTTGTTGGGGATACCCAGGCACGCCTGCTGCGCATTGCTCACATCCCCAACCATAGAGGAAGGAGTTTGAGTATTACATATGACAGACCCCATTATGTGAATGTCGCAACTAATTTAATAACCAATATCACAATATATATAAGAACGATTGAGGGTGAAAACTTCCCATTCGGTAACGGGAGCTTAACAGTGAAGCTACACTTTCGACGCACTGAGTTATAATGGATAGAAAGCCTTTCACCGTCTATCGAGGGATGCGATACCAGCGCGGTAGTGGACTTGGGTCCATTTTTTCATCCATACTACGTACGGCTGTTCCTTTGCTGAAGAGGGGTGCCAGATACCTTGGAAGGAAAGCGCTACAATCAGGCCTTAACACTGCAGAAGACATATTGGCCGGGGCTAAACCTAAAGAAGCTCTAAAAAAACATTTAAAGCGTACACGGGACGAAATCATCAAAGATGCAAAGAGAAAAATGCGTGGTGGCGGGAAGAAGCGGGCTGCCCGGAAGAAGAAGGGGTCACGTGGTATTAAACGTAAAAGGCTATCAAAAAAGAAGTGCTGTAAGCGAATGAAACCTATGGTTGACCACTTTTTTGACTGATATAAGCTAAGGACATTGATCTCATGAATCATAGTTTGTTTACCACTTGTCGAGAGAGGAGTCACTATTTCGCCATGGCACGCTTCATCCACCCATGTAGTTCACAATGCTGTAAATCGGAGCTGTCCCTTTTTGAGCTACCTCCAACCCAAGTTTCTATTGAGCACAGTGACTTTATTACAATTAACCCTTTAAACACAATTAGTTCCCCGAGTGCACCTATAGAATTCGTGATACCCAGCTCAGGCCCTTACTTTTTTGATCCAAGCTGTGTGCACATGTACGCTAAGCTACGTATAGCCCATTCTGATGGAACGGTCTGCGATGACAAATATGCTGTATACCCTGAAACAAACTTTCTGCACTCCATATTCAACCAGTGTGACGTATATTTAAATCAGACCAACATATCGGCAGGCACGGGGTACTATCATCTACGAGCCTATCTGGAAAATGTCCTCAACTTTTCCAAAGAAGCGAAGGCTACCTTTTTAAGTGCGGAGGGATATTATCAAACTAAAGATGAAAATAGTATAAAGGACAAATTTAAAAATTCTAAAAAGAAAATATACGAGTGTTTTGGACGGTTGCACACAGATTTCACTTTCCAGGAGAAGTTGCTTGTGAACGGGGTGGATATGAAAATAAAGCTCACCCGCACGAGTCCTGAGATCTGCTTAAATCTGGCTGCGGATCAAGAAGAGGGTGCAAAGCCCGTTGTGGTTCACATTATGGACACATACCTCCGCGTACGGCGAGTGAAATTAAGTTCACCAAAACAACTAGAAATTGAGAAAAATTTACTAAACGCTACAGTGAAATATCCTATTAACAGAGTGCAGATCAAACTATATACGGTTCCTGCAGGGTTGGCATCGAAGCAGATAGAAAACATTGCCCTGGGAAATCTTCCTAAAAGGATATTAATCGGCATGCAGGACCACGCTTCGGTGAATGGAAAATATAAAAAGAGTGCCTTTAAATTCGAGAATTTCGGACTTAAAAATATAACTCTATACGTTAATGGCACTGCTTTGGGTGGAACAATGGGTACGGACTATTCATCAGACGCTGTGTTACCGCTTTGTGCCAGAGCCTATAGTAATCTGACCCATATTGCAGGTGATTGTGATGAGCTTGGTAATGGGGTAACGCAGGAAGAATTCATTGATCAATTTAACCTTTATCCGTTTGACATTACACCTGACTTATCTGCTAGCGTAAATACCCATTTAACCCCACAGCAGAGCGGAAACATCTCAGTGCGGCTGGAATTCGCCAAGCCTATAGACGCTCCTATTAGTGTACTAGTATATCTCGAATCGCAAGCCCTAATAGAAGTAGATAGATTTAGGAGCGTTATCACTGACTTTTAAAATGGATGCTAATACACTTCAGAAAGTAATGGAGCGAGTCACACGTTCCAAATTTATCGGCGTGTTTGCGAAGAATGAAACATTGAGTTTGCCAAGTACGCGAGAATGCGGTAGTCTTATTGTGAACACAGACATCATCGGTAATGAAGGGATTCACTGGATCGCTGTCTATTTTAAAAATAGACAGCGCCTGTACTATTTTGATTCACTCGGTACTCAACCCTGGAGTGACCCTATTATTGTAAAATTTCTCGCTCAGTTACATATTCCCGAAGTTGTATGGACCCCATTTCGCATGCAAGGATATTTTACTAATGTTTGCGGAATGTACTGCGTCTCATTTCTCATGCATATGTCAAATGATAAAGAATTTATAAATTTTTTAAATTTATTTGACCCGTGTCACACTCGCCGAAACGATGAAATGGTATGCAGACAGATAAAAAACCGTTTTCCAATTGTACGTACTCGTTGTATATTATAATGTTTTTGTTCGTATATTTGTAACGATATATTCTGTAGTTGTTTATTGTACTGATTTCTTTCATTTAATAAATTTATGAAAATATATTGTGTCTTCTTATCCCAAAAAGATCGAAAAACACTTACATTATTTCGGTGTGACATTGTTGACTGATCAGTATATCCTCCCTATTCCGAGATTCTTCAAAAGATTGTATAACACGTGTCAAATCCTCATCGGACCTTAAAGGAATAATGTTCATTCTTTTAAAACATATACAGAGTATACAGACAGATCCCCATTATGTGAAGATATCTTTGGTTCGAGGAATAACATTGAATGCCATAAAAATTTCGATTTTAGCATAATGGGGATAACCAAATAACATTGATTGACATAAAAAATTTTGGCGAGTATCTATTTGACGAGATACTACAACTCTCCATATATATATAAAAACGAATTATAGACACTTACATTTCTATGGTAGTCCCCTGCGTCGGGTTGTAAGGAGCGTCACTGCAAATATCTTCAACGGTTTGCGTTGGAAATAATTCGCCACGGTCAATCGCATTGAAAAGACTAATTGCGGTTAATGCTGCAGTATCACGTTCTTCATACAATTCCGGGGAGACGTACAGGTCCATGGTGGAGGATGTGTGACATTGTTGACTGTTCAGTATATCCCCCGTATTCCGAGATTCTTCAAAAGATTGTATAACACGTGTCAAATCCTCATCGGACCTTAAAGGAATAATGTTCATTCTTTTAAAACATATACAGAGTATACAGACAGATCCCCATTATGTGAAGATATCTTTGGTTCGAGGAATAACATTGAACGCCATAAAAATTTCGATTTTAGCATAATGGGGTAACAAAATAACATTGATTGACATAAAAAATTTTTGGCGAGTATCTATTTGACGAGATACTACACCCCATCCATATATATATATAAATTCTAATTATAGACACTTACATTTCTATGGTAGTCCCTTGCGTCGGATTGTAAGGAGCGTCACTGCAAATATCTTCTACGGTTTGCGTTGAAAATAAATCATCACGGTCAATCGCGTTAAAAAGATTAATTGCGGTTAATGCTGCAGCGTCACTTTCTTCATACAAGTCTGGGGTGACGTACAGGTCCATGGTGGAGGGAATGATTAATCACTGACGCGAAAATAGCTACTGTTACTCCCAACTGAAAAATATCCCCTTTTATATGCACAATCGCCAAGCTCCGCCCAAAAGACCAGATGTTCGTAGTGATTGGCTGCCGATGTAGCTGGGTGGAGCTATGACGTGTACCAATCCGCTATAACGGGACCGGATGAGTAACATATATATAAAATCGTGTTTCTTGAATTATAGGCACTTACATTTCTATGGTAGTCCCTTATATTATATTTTTACTTACAAGTTAATAGTATTGTTTTCTTGTGTTAACATAATTGTTAACTTATTTTATAATAAAGAAATATAGCCTAATTATATTTTTAAAATAGCATTCAGTTTCCACATTAAACTGTGGATCTAAGGTGACGTGAAAACTTTATCCGTTGTCACTCTTCGAGCTAGTTGTTATTATTACTAAAGAGAAAATCATGCATGCTTTTCGGTCATACTACTGACTCGTCAAATGATGCATTAACACGTTTTTCGGGCGTACTACTGACTGCCTCGGGTCAAATGATCCTGTTATTTTAAATCCGGTTCAATAATCCTGTTATGTTGAAATGTGGAAGAGTAAGCTACGACCCCCATCGACGAGATGTATTTCTGAATCCATGTTAAACTGGAGGTCTAAGGTATGTTGAAAAGCTTACCAATTCGGCGAGAAAGAGTTGATTATTATTGCTACATAGAAAAAATCGTGCATTACGATGTTTTTCGGGCATACTACTGACTGCCTCGGGTCAAATGATCCTGTTATTTTAAATCCGGTTCAATAATCCTGTTATGTTGAAATGTGGAAGAGTAAGCAACGACCCCCATCGACGAGATGTATTTCTGAATCCATGTTAAACTGGAGGTCTAAGGTCGGGTGAAAAGCTTACCAATTCGGCGAGAAAGAGTTAATTATTATTGCTCCATAGAAAAAATCGTGCATTACGATGTTTTTCGGGCATACTACTGACAGCCTCGGGTCAAATGATCCTGTTATTTTAAATAGATTTTTTATAGTTTCCGGTTTTTATTTTTACTTACATGTTATTAGTGTCATCCCTGCATGACATCAGTAAGTACGATACACTCCTAAACAAAGAGGTATGGTAGGGGTAAGTACAGTAGGTAATTTTACGGCCACATATTTTTTGGAAAAGTCGGAAATCACGCCCAACGATCCCTGACTGTCCGAAAGTTGATGACATGGGGAAATTGCTCTACAGCCTAACCTAGCGTACGCCTGACGTGGCAGAAGACTCACCCTGACTGATATAACATAATATGGGTATGGTTTTCGATTTGGATTTCCTTTCTCACTAGAAACAAACTCTGCCATTTTAAGGGTGGTATACTACTGCAGCACTATAAATGTTATAGTTTAAATGAAGAGGCTAACCTTCTTATTTACATCTTCGTATTTGCGTCTTGGCAACTAAGATTTTATTTAGTTGGTTGTTCATTCGAACAATTATAACGTCGAATAATTGCTGCTTCGAACAACTGTTTTTCGAACTATGGTTTTCGAACAATTGTGCTCGAACAATTGTGTTCGAACACAATGGCAAAAGATACAAGCATATCCCGTTATTTGAACAAAACTCTCTCTCTCTCTCTCTCTCTCTCTCTCTCTCTCTCTCTATATATATATATATATATATATATATATATATATATATATTGTGGGCATATCTAAGAAATGGAGTCGAGAGAGGTTTTGTTCAAGCTGTCTGGGAGAAAGGTCATTATGGTCAGAAAAAAAATCGCCTCTGGCAATAGGTGAACCGATTTGAACAGATTCTCGGAATCCCTTTCCTCTAGCGGATTGTATTTTGGATAATTTCAACTTTTAATTGAATTGTTTCGTAAATTTTCATATTGTTTCGTTGTTCAAATATTTATAATAAAAATAAGTGTGTAAAAATTATTTATTTAATAAACAGAATTTAATAGGATTCATCCCACAGAACATTCGAAAAGTTTAACTAAGTTTAATGAAGTTCAAGTTAATGTTATATTTGATTCTAATCGTTAAACACTATATACATCTATTGTAAAACCCTATATACATCTATACATCTATAGTGAAACACTATATATATATATAGCTATTTTTGTACGGATATGGGGAAGGAATTTATACGCCGTGCTTTTCAGAACATGTTGATAGAGTTTAATATCAGCTATTACACAACCAATTCTATACATAAGGCTTCTTTAGCTGAAAGAGTTCAGATATATATATATATATATATATATATATATATATATATATATATCATAAGCTGTTTAAAAGACTGTATATATATAATTATAGTAAACTTATGTCGAAATAAACTAGTTAACCATAAAATTAATTATTTTATTATTAAGTTTTCTATGTTGAATTATGTGTGGTTAACTACGTTATTTGTTTCGAAAAGTTTAACTTCAAGTTTAATGAAGTTCAAGTTAATGTTAAATTTGCTTCTAAACGTTAAACACTAAACTAAAATTAAATGTTATAATATGAAAAATAATAAATATATATTATATATATATATATATATATATATATATATTTACATATACCTAACATAAGATGTTTAAAAGAATGTGTATATATATATATATATATAGCATAATAATATATATCTAGCAAGAGCAATCCGATCATTGCAAAAAAAAAAACTGGAAAGGTATGCAATTCCATAATAATAAAGATTGAGTGTGTAAAAATTATTTATTTAATAAACAGAATTTAATTGGATTAACTACCGTCATATATATTGTGTTACACAATGGATGATTAATATATGGATTTCTGGGACACATGGCGCTATCTGGCAACTGAACACATTGCGCTATCTGGCAACTCAGCCAGAATAGAGGTTTATAAAAGACCGAGAAGCTGATGAAAGAATCATTCAAGCTCGGCTCCCAGCCGAGCAAGGACCTCTGGTCCTTCTCTTTCAGGCCCTTTGGTAAAACCCCTTAGAGGCCTCTTAGGTTAGGAAAACGAAAATAACTTGGGGGAGAACTCCTCTCTCTCCTTCAGGTGTCTCTCTCTCTCCTTCAGGTGTCTCTCTCTCCTTCAGGTGTCTCTCTCTCTCTCTCTTCAGGTGTCTCTCTCTCCTTCAGGTGTACCCCTACCCCTTGGCTCAGCCAACTGGCTGATTCTGGCTGATTAGGAGCCTATAAAACAACGCCTACTCGGCTGAAGTCTTAATGCACTTGGATCCTGCCAGGTGAACACCTCTCCTCCTTTCTCTCCTCCTTCTTTCTGGTCCTTTGGGGGGAATAGCTTGGGGGAGAACTTCGCCCCCAAGTTGCATGCCCCTTGCAACCCCGGTTGGCAACAAAGGCCAGTACTCTTTTTTTTCTTTTTTTCTTTCTTTTTTCTTTTTTTTCCTTTTTTCCTTTTTTAATTTATTTTTTATTTTTGCAACACCCCCACCCCCTTGCAACAACCCCACCCCCATTTGCAACAACCCCGCCCACTTTGCAACATTACGTCATCACTTGCAACATTCTTGCACTCTCCCCTTTTGCGGCTATACTACTAGCGTGCATCCGTTGGACCTACATTGCCATTTGGGGTACATCTAAGGTACTGACAGCATTCTTTCGACATATTTAATCGACAAGTTATATTAGATTAGATGAAATTAGAATAGATTAGCATAGGCTATGTTAGGTTAGGCTTGGTATTTTAGTTTAGGTTAAGTTAGGTTGTTAGTTTTCTAGTGTCAGTAGAATGTGCCGTCGACAAAATGGATATTATATGGGTTCCTATCACATATCAACGTTGGATCAAGGTATTTATGTTATCTGATTAGTTATGAATAAAAATGATTAAGAAGCGATTACACAGTGATTTGATAAGGATTAGACCTACTGTATGTAATATTAGATGTTTTAGCTGAAACCTTTTTAATAATTATGTTTTACAGGCATATGCTGTAAATTACACACACACACACACACACACACACACACACATATATATATATATATATATATATATATATATATATATGTGTGTGTGTGTGTGTGTGTGTGTGCCGTTGACGGTTAAAAATCATTTACATGAATTAAGAAAAGTAAAAGTCCAAGGATAGATCCTTGTGCAACCCCACTTTCCAATACACCATATTCTGATGAAATGTCTTTTACTTTAACATACTGGTGATGATTAGAGATATATGATTTAAACCAATTTGACATATATCTTCTTATGCCATACGTGTTTAATTTCTCTCTCTCTCTCTCTCTCTCTCTCTCTCTCTCTCTCTCTCTCTCTCTCCTCTCTCTCTCAGGATTGGGTCAATTAACTTTCACAGTTAACTAGTTTAGTTAATTTGGGAATCATACCAACTAAGTTAAGTTAAATTGACTCATATTTTTAAAATTAACTAGTTAAGTTAATTTGAAAAGTTAACGAGTCAAGGTAAGTTAATTAAACTTTGCTTTCTTGGAAGTAGTCCGTAGAACTACCATTATACCTAACTAATCGTGGTACTAATATACCTGTACTTATGTAAGTTTAATTACTATGTGTATGTGTGTGTCTGTGTCCAGTCTCAAAGACTGAAGGACTCTGGTGGCGAGTATGAGAATTAATAAAATAGCGACCAAATAAATGAAATTGGATTAAAAAAAAGTTAATTGAAAATTAATTAAAGTTAATCAATTAATATGGAGAAATTTCAATAAGTTAAGTTAACCCGTATTTTAAAATTTAACTAGTTAAGTTATTAACTTAATTGATTAATTAGCGAAAGTTAAGTTAGTTGACTTAACTGACCCAACCCTGATACATATATATATATATACTGTATATATATATATATATATATATATATATATATATATATATAAAACCTTGGTTTTGATTCGGTTCGAATTCTTCATTACGACAAAGGTCAAGCTTGCCATGCCATTCCACATTAGACCTACAGATTAACGTGGAATCCGAACTACGCCCAACCAGCAGTCCAGCGTCTTAACCACTAGGGTACCCCGGGTACCAATTTATCAATTTCTTTATTGTGTGGAAGGATGAACAGCTGGGTTTTGCTGCCCGCCGCCCACCGTCACCGGGTCTCGATCCCGGGGCCGATGGATTCGTAGTCAGCGACGTTAACCACTACACCACCGAGGCGCACGAGTGTGTATACACACATATATACTGTGTATATATTACAGGCCAATCAGTTTAACGTCTGTTGTAGGTAAGCTACTGGAATCGATAATTAGGGGTCGTATAGTCGAACACTTAGAATTCCATAACTTGATTAGAAATACGCAGCACGGTTTGAGGCGAAACAAATCTTGTTTAGCCAATCTTTTAGAATTTTTCCAAAGCGTGGTTGAAGTTTACGATAGTCATCGGGTGGTAGATGTAGTGTATTTAGATTTTCAAAAAGCGTTTGAGACTGTACCGCACAAAAAATTCGTTGAAAAAAACTAAGGCTCATGGAATCAGGGGTGTATTAATAAATTGGATAGAAGAGTGGTTGCGAGGTAGGAAACAGAGGGTGGTCGTTGATGGAGCGGAGTCTTCTTAGGCTAATGTAGCGAGCGGCGTTCCTCACGGTTCTGTATTGGGCCCTTGCTTTTTTATATATATATATATATTAACGATTTATAGTCGGCCTAGTCAGTATAGTTTCAAAGTTTGCGGATGACACGAAGTTGGGTGGTAGGGCGGTTAATGACGAAGATAGAGGTAAATCCAGGAAGATCTGAATAAAATCGCAGATTGGTCGGTCACATGGTAAATGAGATTTAATGTCGATAAATGCAAAATTTTACATATAGGTTCGCGTAACGGTAATTTTGCTTATAGTATGTCAGGGAAGGAGTTGGCAAGCGTAGAAGAGGAAAAAGACTTAGGAGTTATAGTCACTGGTGATTTGAAAGTAGCGAAACGAAGTACAGCAGCGGTCAATAAGGCGAACAAAGTGCTAGGTTTTATAGCTAGGAATTTTGAGTATAAATCGCGCGATATTATTGTTCCTCTTTATAAATCATTAGTTAGACCCCGTTTGGAGTATGCGATCTAATTTTGGAATCCGTATATGTGCAAAGATATTACTGACTACACTCGAGACTAGGAGGCTAAGGGTGATTTAATCCAGGTTTTTAAAATTATGAATGGGTTCGATAACGTAAATAGAGATAGTTTTTTCGAAATAACACAATATAGTAGAACTAGAAATAACGGGCGTAAGTTGACAAGTAGAAGGTTCGAGACAGCAGTTGCCAAAAACTTTTTTACGCATAGAATAGTAAATAGGTGGAATAGTTTGCCGGTAGAAGTAATTAGTAGCACGTCTATAAATATGTTTAAAAATCGTTTAGATGCATATGTTGATAGATTGGGTATGGTTTAAGGTAGTGAAATTAAGGCTTTTGTTGTTCGGAACCCACGTAAAATTGTAGGTGCCCTACGCCACCACGGAGGACATGCGTAATATACAATTACAAACACGGTTAGGTAGACGAGCGGATCCTAGAGTCTTTGTTGGTTTGAAACATTATAAAATTATATATATATATATATATATATATATATATATATATATATATATATACACTCGTATGTATGGGATGAATTTCACACTTAAACACCTGAAATGAATGAATGATGTAAACCACAAGGAAAAAGAAAATTTATTCCAAGGCCTTTCGTGTATTCAACAAATGTAGTTAACACTGTTGAATGCACGAAAGACCTTGGAACCATTTTTTCTACATATATATAATAAAGAAAAACTAACATTGTGTGTGTTTTATAGCTTAAATTCTTACCTATTTATAGTATGTTGATAGTCTTCTGTTAAACTATTAGAAAACCTCCAAGGACATTATAAATAACGGAATCCTCGCGTGATAGAAATTATTAGAATGATATAAAAAGCTATTCTAATTAGCAGATAATGTGAGGCAATAAATGCTTCGTTGAAAAGGAGAAAGAAAGATCTTTATTGATAAAACAGCCATTGACATATTTATAGTTTGAAACACACAATAAATTTCGGAGTACTTATACAGGGTGGTCCAAAAGACCCTATCTATTTTGCTGAAATAATAGTATTTTAGGATAAAAATGTAATAACATAATTAGATGTATATTTATTTATCAAGCTTAGGTCTAAGGTTCGACGTGAGCACCATTTCTGTCTCTGCAAATATCAAATCTGTCCACTGCATTGTGGAACACATTCTCAAGCATCTCTGGGGTTATTTTAGCGACTGCCGCGACGATGCGGGTTCGCAGATCCTGCGGGTCTGTAACTCTTGTTTTGTAAACCTCAGACTTTATAAAACCCCATGCAATGGTCTAATGGTGTTAAATCCAGAGATTGTGCTGCCCACTGCCTGTTTCCACCACGTTAATCCAGCGATTTGGTAATAGCTCATCAAGGTACGCCCGAACGGTGTTTGCATAGTGACATGGAGCTCCATCTTGTTGGAAGACAACAGTATGGAGAATGCCATCTGAACGAAGCTGGGATTCAACAAACTGTTGAAGCATGTCAAGATGAATTGGCACTGTTACCGTAGCTTCTGCAAAGAAAAAAGGTCTGTAAATCTTCGATCTTGTCATACCCAACCAGACATTAACTTTAGGAGAATCTCTCTCCCATTCGTAGAAATTGATTGGTTTTCATTAGCCCAGATACGGCAATTATGTCGATTAACGTTTCCGCATGTGTGGAATGTCGCCTCATCGCTGAAGAGAATGTGGTTTAATAAGTTTTCGGTATGAGTTTTTTCAATCAATTCTGTGCACATGGTAACTCGTCTTGGATAATCATCTTCGTGTAACTCATGTAGCACTTGTATATGGTAACTTTTCTTTTTTAATGTTGATTTTAAAATCCTTAGAACAGTCGTTTTTGGTATGCTCAGTTTACGTGATGCTGTGCAATTTGACATTCTAGGATTTGTTTCATATGCATTCCTCTTACCAATTCGACATTTTCTTGAGAAGTACCTGGACGTCCAGATCTTGCCTTATCATGAACAGATCTTGTTCTTTTAAATTTATTGACCAGTTCGCGAATTGCTTTGTCTGTAGGTCCTGGTTTGTGAAATCTTCTTTCGAATTTTTCTCGAATTTCTTTGCACTTCTTCCCTAGGATACGTAGTGTTACTACCATCACACATTCTTGTACATCCCTCATCATCTATGGCCTGTAGGAGTGAGGATGTCATTAGACGAAAGCGCTTGAGCACCACTTTGTGTTTCTTTTCCCTTCGTGGTTTTATTCATCATATATATTATATATATATATATATATATATATATATATATATATATATATATATGGAACATTTTCTTCATCAATCAAATCTACTGTCACACTCTCACGCGAAACTAAATTTATATATATATATATATTTTATATATATATATATATATATATATATATATATATAATACAAGGTGAGGGCGTTAGTCACTACACTTCGACGGAATAAAAGCTATTACAACCTGTCATACATTTAAACAACCTAGGAATTGCAAACACTTTCGCGTCCAGAGGTATTTTACGTGTTAACCCTCCCGCACTCATGGTAGTGATTTTTTTTTTAATCATGAAAAATTGTACGGATTCATGCATGATATGCCATTTATGACACCCCGGCGTTCCACCAGATAATTTGAATGAAACGCTGCTGGTCGCTACCTCGAGTGCGGGAGGGTAAATGTGTAAAATGGCTTTGAACATTAACTTTTATCCCGTCGTAGTGTAATGACGCTCAACTTCTATTCAATAAGGGCGATTTTCTCATCAGGAAAAATCGTGCGGATTCATGTATGATATCACACACACACACACACACACACACACACACACACACGTAAATTTACAATTAAACACGTAAAATAAATAAATGATACACATCCACAGCAAAAATGAAAGTCTTTCGTGTCTTCAACAGTACACCTCGTCAAGAAATGAAGGAAAAAGGCAAGAAGACGTGTAATATATATATATATATATATATATATATATATATATATATACAACGTAAACAAAATAAATAGGAGGGATTAGCAAAATATTAACAAGTACTGATTAAAGGAAAAAGGAAAAAGGCATTTTAATAAGATATGGTCTAGTTCAGAGCTTTCCAAACTGTGTGTCGCGACACATTAGTGTGTCGCCAATACCTCCCAGGTGTGTTGCCAAATTTAGTTAATTATTTTCAATTTTTTTGTATTTTGAAAATTTTGATTTTTGTATCAACAAAATCGGCTACAAGATAAACCACCTACTGAAAAAATATTTGATATTTGATAACAAAAATTAATTAATGTGTCGTGAAAATTTTTATGCTTAAATAGTGTCGCCAACGTGAAAAGTTTGGAAAGCTCTGGTCTAGTTTATAAGTTCCCGAATTATTATTGAAATTAGCTATAAAATGAATGAATGTACATTCCAGAACGTTCTTTCAATTACGTCTTTATTATTTTTAACAAGAATTAAAAACTTAAAAAATAAAGATATAAGTGAACGGAATATTCTGGAATGTTCATTTATCCATTTTATAAATAATTTCAAAAACAGTTCGGGAACTTATAAACTAGACTATATCTTGTTAAAATATCCTTTTTTCCTTTAATAAGTAATTGTTAAGTTTTTGCTAATCCCGCCTATCAATTCTGTGCACATGGTGACTCGTCTTGGATAATCGTCTTCGTGTAACTCATGTAGCACTTGTATATGGTAACTTTTCTTTTATAATATTAATCAAAACTTTTGATTGACGGACGAAATTGTTGAGACGTCGACAAATCTTTCTCGAATGGCGCAAATTCCTGGCGTAAATCCACAAAACGCAAAAAATGATATGTATATAACTAAAACTGACCATATGTTTATCTAACCTAACTTAACCTATCGTAATGTATAACCAGTCATATGATAAAATAACCTAACTTTAACTAGCTTAACTTAATCTAACTGTACCAAATTATAACTTCTCTCGACAAAGATTGTTATACAGATTTCAAGACAAAAAAAAAAGAACAGAATCTCTATATTAACAATACTTTGTAAACACACACACACACACACACACACCACACACACACACACACACACACACACGACTTCCATTACTCGGGTTGTCCTCCAAAAGGTAATATTGACTGCTGACTCATTTCTCCTAAATCCTTCCAAAAAGAATGAGAAAGTTTAACCAGACATGCAATTTCTGCATGGGATAATTCATATGTGTCGATGTTACGCTTTTTTTTAAGTTCAGTTTATTTGGTTTCCTAGAACCTTTTAAGAAATTGCTGTTATTCGAATATATTACAAATTTACATTGCGTGTAAGCTATTATACCTGTATTTTCAATAAATAAAGGTATTACACACACACACACACACACACACACACACACACACACACACACATATATATATATGTTACACAACAGACCGTCCATGGAACAAGGAACTCTTCTGGGAAAATTAAATCCACTATAATCGGAATAAGTAATGGTAAATGATGGAAGCCCAACGTGGGCAACGGGTCACTAGGGGTCTCAGATGACCATGCTGAGTTGTATCATATACAGTATATTATATTTTTGTGCAGAAAGGAGGGGCCAAGGCGAACACCCGCAAAAGTGTTCCCCCGCCATAGAAAAAAAAAAGAGAGCCAAAATCAAGGTTCAGGGTGTTAGACATGCCTGGACACTGCGTTTGAAAGATTGGAGGTCATAGATAGGGGGAAAAATGGATTGAAGAAGTTGATAGGTTGAGTAGATGAAAGATTGAAAATACCGATTAACCCTTGCGTTAGAGCAGGGGTTCCCAAATTGTGTTCCGCGGAACACTTCTCACGGTATACAAGTGTTCCGCGGAACACCAATTTGGGAACCCCTGCGTTAGAGAGTTGGTCAAAAAAGGAATGGGAAAGTGTAGAAAGCCTGGTGCTGCGTGCTCTCCTTAAAGGAGAAGGCATGCAGTTAGAGAGTTCAGAAGAGTAGTTTCCTTTGTAATAGCGATGGTAAAGAGAGAGTGAGTGAGGCAACATTGCGGTGAAGAGAGAGAGAGATTGAAGACAGTCAGTAAGAGGCGGGGAATTGATGAAACGAAAATCCTTCGATTCCAACCGGTCAAGTGAAGCTGTGTGGGTTGAGCCCCCCCACCTAACATGAAAAGCGTACTCCATATTGGGGCGATCAAGACCCCTGTACAGAGACAGCAAATCAAATGAGTTGGGGTGAAGAAACTGCGCAACCGGTACAGTACACCTAACCTCTTAGAAGCTGTTTTAGAAAAAGAGTATATGTGATCTTTCCAGAAAAGATCACGAGGAAAGGAAACGCCGAAAATGGTAAGAGAAGAGAAATGATTGAGCTATGTGTTGAAGGGAAGGGAATAGTCGTGCGGAAGAGTGACGAGTAATCAGATGAAGAAACTGAGTTGTTGAGGCATTGAAAGCCACAAGGTTTTCTCTACCCTAGTCAGAGATAGTAGAAAGATTAAAGGTTAGGTGCACCATAGCCGTTCAACGCGAATCTTGGAGTGACTGTTGAGAGGGACGCCTTGTGAAACGGATGGAGAAGTGAAGGGTAGAATCATCGGCATAGGAGTGTATAGGACAGGAAGTGCGGTTGACATATCACTGACAAATAAAAGGAAAAGAGTGGGTGACGGGACACAGACCTGAGTAACACCGCTATTAACAGCTTGAGGAGAAGAATAGTGGCCACTTACAACATCAGCTATAAATCGGCCAGAAAGGAAATCAGAGATGAAGGCACAGATACAAGGATAGAAACCGAAGAAGGGCAATTTGGAAATTAAGGATTTGTGCCAGACTTTATCAAAAGCTTTTGATATGTCTACCGCAATAGCAAAGGTTTCCACGAAATTCCGAAAGTAGTATGACCAAGAGTCAGAGAGATATGCCAGAAGATTGCTAGTAGAGTGTCCCTTGTGGAACTCATACTGATGATCTGAAAGAAGATTGTGAGAAGAGAGATGTTTAAGAATCTTCCTATTAATGATAGATTCAAAACATTTTGAAAGGCAAGAAATCAAAGGAATTGAATGATAGTTGAAGAGTTAACAGCGGTCAGCCTTCTTTGCAAAGTATTTTTTAAGCCATTTTCACTCGGCGACAAGGGTTTTATATATATATATATATATATATATATATATATATATTTATATATATATATATATATATATATATATATATATATATATATATACATACCTGTACTAACTATTATTGACTGATTTCTCAGGATGCATAACCACTGCCTTATGATCAGCTCTCTTCCACTCTGGTCCACTCGTTATAATCCAAGCACTCTTTGAGACCAGAGTTGCCAACTTCGGATTCCACAATTGTCAACTTCAAGTTCCACACGCTATAACTCATACACACTTTTCTATGGAGAAAAACTGACATGTCGCACAGTAATGTGGAATTTCATTCACTGGGCAACAAAAAAATTCGGCTGAGCAACATTTATGTCGCCCAGCGATAATGTTAAAAAATGCACTGCTTCTTTAGGACAGCCTGAATGAAAGCGAACTTTCAGCAGGAAAGAAAAGTACCAGATGAAAGACTAAAACGAAAGTTTGCCTAGGCAGGGTGTCAGCACAGAAGCACAGTTCTTGAGAACAACAGGAGGGATACCATCAGGACCGTACGCCTTCCTAGAGTTGAGCTCAGATAGGGCAGAATAAACATCTTTGTAAAAGATTCTAATTTCAGACATAATTAAGTCAGAGGGATGAGAGAATGAAAGAACAGCACCCGAACCCTCAAGGGTTGAGTTGGAGGCGAAAGTCTGAGCGAAGAATTCAACTTTATCAGAAGAGACTGCAACTAAGCCGTCGGAATGGAAACGAGGAGGGAAAGAAGCAGTAAAATTGTTGAAGAGGTTCTTAGCTAGGTGCCAGAAAAAGCGAGCAGATTATATGATAATTACAGTGGCGCTCATAAGTATTCGTACAGAGAAATATTTTAGTTATATTCGTTCTTACCTTTTGTACCATGCATACAATAGTTATGAAAAGTTTACCGTTCGTTTGAAAAAATACAACAAATAAAAAAAATTAGTTTAACTCCAACACATAATATAAAACATCAAAGAATTTGACGAAAATAGAAAAAAGTTAAAAGCAAAAGTTTTTATAAACAAAATTGTTTAATACTTTGTATGTCCACCTTAGGCTTAAATTAAGAATTTAAAATTTTTATCAGTATTTGGCTGTTTATTGATTAGAGACTGTTGGCAATTTTGAATTGTAGAATTTTCTCTGTGAATCTTCATGGAGAACGGATAACTGTACAAGTCATTAGTAAGCAATGGGTCGTCATAGTAAAGAGCTGTCTGCATATCTTAAGAGATCTGTTATTGCTGCACACGAATATGGAAAGAGTTGTAGGAAGAGGGAAGAAGAACTTCGAATTTCATTTACGACGGTTCCGGCAGTTATAAAGAAATAGAAAGGCTTTAGAACAATCAAAATTCTGCCAAGGTGTGAACTACCTTGCAAGATTTCAGAACGTACAGGTAGACAGATTGAAAGAATGGCTGCTGCGAATCCAAGAGTGACTGCAGGTGATATTTGCCAAACATTAAGACTGTCTAAGGTCGATGTCCATCCCTCTACTGTATGTTGTACATTGAGAAAGAATGCTGCATGGAAGAGTTGCACGAAGAAAACTTCTGACACGAAGAGCGCACAAAGAAACTCATTTAAAGTACGCCAAGGATCATCAAAATGATGGATTTGCATTCTGGAAGAAAGTTCTCTGGACAGATGAGACCAAAATTGAGTTATTCGGGAACAACAAGTAACAGTATGTTTGGCGAAACTCAAATACTGCATTTGAGGAAAAAATATCCTTCCGACTGTTAAACACGGTAGTGATAGCCTGCTTCTTTGGGGATGCTTTAGTACTTCTGGTTCAGGAAAGCGTGTTGGCATCAATGGAATCTTGAATTCGAAGAAACATCAGGAAATATTAGAAGAAAATGTATTACCTTCAGTTCGGGAGTTGTGAATTGGGTATTGCTACAAGATAATGATTCAAAATATAAAAGTAAGATTATCATGAAATAGCTTCAACAAAAGAATTTCAAGCTTCTCGAGTGGCCCAGTCAAAACCCAGATCTCAATTTAATCGAGAATTTATGGTTTGATTTGAAAAAAGCTCTTCGCAAGAGAAACCTTTCGAATCTGAATGGAGTGCAACATTTTTCTCTAGAAGAATGGGCTAAAATTTCTGCGGAAAGATGTTGAAACCGTGTAGAAAATATCCAAAACGAATCATTGAAGTCTTTCAAGCAAAAAGTGAAGACACAAAGTATTAAATAATTTTGTATAAACGTACGAAAATTTTGCATTTTAAGTTGTTTTTTTTATTTTCCTCAAATTGTTTGATGTTTTACATTATATGTTGGAGTTGAACTAGTTATTTTATTTGTTAAATTTTTCCAAACGAACAGTAAACTATTCATAACTATCGTATGCATGGTACAAAAGATAAGGACGAATATAACTAAAATATTTCTCTGTACGAATACTTATGAGCGCCACTACAGATAGGTTTTTATATTTTTGTCTGAAGTTATTTCTGGAGAGTCGAAGAACAGATTTTGCACGATTCTGGGCAGAAATATAAGCTGAGTGAGAGTCAGGAGTTGGATGGCGGCAGTATCTCCTGAAAGCCTCCTCTCTGTTGTGGATAAGATTGGAACAAGCAAAGTTAAACCAAAGATTTTTGCGAACTGGAGCGATAGGACAGGAAGCAGATATAAGATTGTGGTCTGAGTAGCCCAACGGAGAAAAAATGTTTGACAGAGAAAGAAGGGTGAGTGGTGAGAAATAAATCTAGAATGTTGGGCTTATCTCCAAGCCGATCGGGGATACAATTAATTTCTACGCTCAAACTAAATACATCTGCGCTGTCTAATTTTCTCTTAATTTTACTGACTATCCAAAACTCTTTGACTACTTCACTTCCAAAGTGGAAGATATTCTATCACACTCTCCTTCCGCTGAACTCTCCATTTCAGGAGATTTCAATATTCACTACCACCTTTGGCTTTCCTCCCATTTCACTGACATCCCTGGTGAACTAGCTTACAACTTTTCTATTTTGAATGACCTACAGCAGATTGTACGGCACTTAAGTCGTAGCCAGAAGGTGTAGAATTCTGAGGATTGAAGTTCGGGAATATGAGAACAAGTTAGGTCTTTGCGTACATATACGCAACATCCACCTTTGGAGTGAAATTGACTATAGAGGAAGTAGGAGGGTACAGAAAAGGGGTTGCTGTCAGTTGTCCCAGACACCTGAGTTTCAGTGAGGAAGAGAAGGTGAGGTTTTCTGAACTTTATTGCAACAGAAAAATATGTCCATAGCTATACTTTGATTGCAATATATTAAAAAGATATTCTGTGAAGGGGTAAACTTTTGAATAAACGTTAAGTAAAATATTTAAGTAAACTTGAAAGGATCGCTGCAAACCCAATAGCTTCCTGTTTTGTTGTTTGATCGAAATTTTGAGGGTGTTCAATAATGTGATGAAAAAGATTTTGCAAATCCTCTATATTCTCTTTAACTGCTTCGACTAATCATGATGAATAACTCCATGTTGTTGCGGCAAGTTGAGGAAACCGGGCTTTTACAATATCATTCAACAATGCAGTTCTTTTTGATAATGACCTAAAAAATGAAGAAAACCCGCCTTGGATTGAAAAAAATATATTGCATTTTGGAATAAAAGACGGTGCTTGCGTTAGTACAAGGTTAAGCTTATGCGTTTAACAGTGAATAAAAATAGCATCGGGTGCTGATTCTCTAATTTTTGCCTGGACTCCATTAAGTTGACTTGACATCACCACTGCACCATCGTAAGTTTGTGCAACTAGTTTTTCCAAACAGCCTAGCTCTGTTAATTGCCTCACAGCTAAAGCAAAAACTGCTCCAGCACGCCTATTTTTACTTACATCAGTCAATTCAACAAACTGTTCATAAATTCCATTAGAATTTACGTATCAAACTACAGTCGAAAATTGAGAATAATTCTTTACATTAGAGGTTTCATCCAACAATATAGCAATGTACATGCCTTCATTAAGTTCCTTTTTAAAACTAGACGTAACAACTGTGCTTACTGATTCAATAAGATCGTTTTGGACAGTAGGAGGTAAGCCTTTGAATAGGGTGGCAGTTTTCAAATGGTTCTCCATCTTTTCATCAAAATCAGCTAAGCAATGAACTTATTCATTATAATTTCCTTTGTTGTCCGATGACGCGCTTTCATCATGACCGCGAAAGGAAATTTCTTGCATACCAAGATAGCAAGTTATCCTAATAAGCGTCTTCAAACTGTCTCTGTTTTTGCTTACCCCTTCATTATGCTTAGTAATTGCAGCATTTTTTTGCTTGACAAGATGAATATCAATGCTAGTGTTTCTAAATGTATTAAATTGAAAAATAGCTTCCAAATGAGATAAAGATTTTTCATGGTAAGCAGTAGTATGGGCGAAAAATGGGAGAGTGCAGGAATGTTGCAGAGATAATGATCAATGCTGCAAAGGAGGTTGGGGTATGTTGCAAAGGGGGAGGGGGATGCAGTGAAGGGGGAGGGGGTATGGCCTGAAGGGGGGAGAGGGGAGGGAGCTTCGGAGGGGAGAAGGGAGGATGACCTCCCCCCAAAGGGGTTGCCTTAACCTAAGAGAGAAAGAGAAAAGAGAGGAGGAGGAGGGTTTTGGGGAAGAAGGTGGGATGTCCTTACCCCCCCAAAGGGAAACCTAACCTAAGTCTTAACCAAAGAAGGAAGGATAGTTCTTTACTCCACCGAAGTTCGCATCGTTATGACCGCTCCGAAGCCGATCGGGTCTTATATAGAGGAAGGTTGAGTTGCCAGATATCACTTTTTATTTTAATTGTTCAGGTATACATTATTAGGGTGAGTTGCTAAACACAACCATTTATTTTAATTTTTATTTATTTATTTGAGGAGAGTTGCCAGATATCACTTTTTATTTTAATTGTTCAGGTATACATTATTTACATGAGTTGCTAAACACCGCCATTTATTTTAATTTGCTACCAAAGCAAGTGAACTTTCTCCTTAAAGAGAATTAAAAACAATATTAATAAAAGAAATACACTTAAACTGAAATAAATAAAACACCATTACATCATGCTGTTTATTAATTATTGTAAATATATTGAAAATAAGTAGAATTTAAATACACACTCCTATACATACGACGGAATGATTAAAAGATAAAATAGAAATGTATAAACATCAATATAGGTGAAACACACACACACACACACACACACACACGCGCGCGCAAGCACGCACACACACACACACACAATTATATTAAATAATATACAGCAAAAGAAATGAACACATTAATTGTGTCTATTTTGTTTTGGCAAACATTTCTTGTTTAAAAAACAGAAAAAAATATCATTACACACCTTTTTCGTTCTCCTTATAGTTATTCATTAAAAGAAATAAGCACATTAACTGTGTCTATTTCCTTTTGTCATTCCTCTCTCTCTCTCTCTCTCTCTCTCCTCTCTCTCTCTCTCTCTCTCTCTCTATATATATATATATATATATATATATATATATATATATAAAGAATCAATTTCGGGGTTTTTAATTTTCACACCAAAGGGATAAATTGGGAGATAACTTTTTATTCTCAAATGAAAGGAGTTAAGTTTCTTTAGAGGTGTATTAATCTGGTGAAGGAGAGAGTAGATCTTCTCTTACAAACTCTACTCTTATAATAACCAATTCTCGAGTGAATTCCTATCACTGCTAAATTTTACATATAAATTGTAGTTTCCAAACTAAAGGCTGGACAAGGAGCATCCTCCACTCTGAAAGTAAATAGCTTTGTTGACAGAGATCCAAGATTATTTAACCAGCTCCCAAAAGCGTTAGGAACACCACTGATGTCAAAGTAGAAATCTTCAAAAAAGAATAGACGTATAGCTCAGGACCATTCCGGATGAGCGGAGTGTGCCTGACACTGTGAGGTAGAGAGCACAAACTAGTAACTCCCTCCTAAATCAGACCAGGCCTAGAGGTGGGGCTACCAGCTTAACTTTCGTGTGCAAAAACACGAACTCATGGAACATCTACATAATATATTATATATATATATATATATATATATATATATATAGAGAGAGAGAGAGAGAGAGAGAGAGAGAGAGAGAGAGAGAGAGAGAGACAGACAGAGAGAGAGAGAGAGACAGACAGAGAGAGAGAGAGATTCCAATGAAAGTAAAGATCCAGGTGGCACGAACATTGCATGTCATGTGACCGACTTACGAGATCCAAATGTAGATCGCACATTCTGAAAAGGAGACACAAACAAGATCGAGCCCCGGAATCAGGTGAAGCGCGGCTTCCGGAATGGGTATTATTATCATGTAAAACGGACAAAGGCTACTTTTTAAAATAAATACAAAAATTATTGTCCGATTATATCAAATTGTAATTTTTAACTTGAGATATATATATATATATATATATATACCGTTAAAGAAATCGTTCTCAAAAAACTCGGAATTATTCCCAGGGTAGAGAGGAGTCTTCGGGGGGGGGGAGAAGGGAGGATGACCGCTCTCCCCCAAAGGGTTACCTTAACCTAAGAGAGGAAGATAATTATTTATAACTCCGTTGAATTAAGGGAATTATTCTGTAAGCCTTACCGTTATCTTAACCATAACAGTATCTGACGACGAGGCTATGGTTCGCTCCAGCATGAAGGCTCTCGGGTTGGGCGAGTTTTTTCCCCCCCCGCATATATATTATTAAAATTAACTTTATGACATTTGTACATTTAAAAGAAAAAATCTTACAGTCATAATGAATAATTATTTAAGAATTAAAAAAAGGAAAGAAGATGTCACGGGTATCGATCCTGGGGTTTAGTAAATAAATTGCATTCATTTACTTTTGCGTATCCTCTCTATATAAAATGTTTTCAAAATCAACTTCTCTTTTTATTTCAAGAAAGAAAATGTGTAACGTTGTAAAATTCGAATCACTTTACACACACACACACACACACACACACACACACACACACACACAATTATGTTAAATAAATAAATACACTCACTTTGTTTTCAAAACATAAAATTAACACTTAATCGAGTTTACAATCACATCTTTATTGCATTGCACTACGCGACTATTTCGAAAGTGTAATTTAAAAATATACAACGACGGGTAAAAATATATAATTAATTTTTATTGAATAGATAATGTAGAAATATCCAACTATAATATCGGATCCAAACATTATTGAAATAACAAGCAATATAAAAATAACAAGATCGGAAAGAGCATCGGAAAGAAGCAAATTCAAAATTTTTTTGCATCAAAGCCAAACTTTAAAATGGATATGGATTCATTTTAATGCGTTTTCCATGTACGATCAACAAAAGATAAAAACGCAGCTTTGAGGTTTCCAGCAAGCCAAATGTAGAGAAAGAAATATTTTTACTTTCCTTTCTGGACTAAACGTAGCTTAACAATACACTTTATCTATCGTTAGCTTAATTTTCCAAACCGCATTTGTTATTTTAATCAATACATCTTTTCTTTAGAAATGAAACACTAAAAATCTTTCTCTCTCTCTCTCTCTCTCTCTCTCTCTCTATATATATATATATATATATATATATATATATATATATAGAGAGAGAGAGAGAGAGAGAGAGAGAGAGATTTTTGTAACTGGAACCTAACCGTTGTGTAAATTACATTAGTAATAATAATAGCTAATAGGTTTTGCCTTTTCCCCGAATTGTTCATTTTGACGAGGGTCATACTTTCACTCCGCCTTAGGCCTACAGTTTAACGTGGAATCGCTGTAGCGGCTGAAATGTCAACGCCTGATCTTTCAACCATCACCCCAGCGTATTAATCACTAGGGTACCTATGGTACCCATTTATCTACCATCCCAAGCAGACATTCAATAACTAAATACAAATTAATTACCCTCCTACGCGAGAAGTAAAAAGAATAGTATGGCAGAAAAACGTAATAATGCACAATCTGGAAATCTTCTATAGAGATGGCTGTTGCGAAGAATATTGCATAAAGGGGTGGGGTGAGGAAAACCAAGTATGGGCGCAAATATTGCCGTGGTATAGACAGCAAGGGGTAATACGAGCTTTAAATCTACGGAGAGAATATAAAGACACCATTAGTCGACCAAAGCATGGACCCATAATATACGTAGGTGTTACGAATGGTACACAATTTAGACCTGCCCAGTTACATTGACAACCAATCATCACGAGCCGCTCTTAGTCCTCCGAGTTTCCAGCGAAGACAATAGGATGCCCATTTATCTACCAACCAACCAGACATTTTCGTGCATTTTCACGAACTAAACACATTTTATTCACACTCCGGCACACTATTTGAGAGAAACGTGCCCATATTTTTCCTTTTGTCAAGCAAACGATACTCGTCTCTAAATTCTATTAAATACTCACGCAGACCTTTAGCCACAATCTCACTACGAACCTCGTCATGATATATATTAATGTAGTGGTAAAAATACTTAAGATTCTGCATGATGACACTCAATCGCAGGGTACGAGTACTCGGTATGATAGATGCAACATGACAATTTCGCTTTTCGCACCACTCATCAATAAGACTCACTAACCATTTCCATTGCTTCTCTTCTGCACGTGTTTCTTTTACCACATCTTCACACTTTACTGAATATCACAGCCTGAGCATTGTTCCTGTTCTAAATCAGATTTTGATCGATTTGGTAAAATTGAGGAAACTGCTGCCTCTGTTTCCTGATCAGAAACTCTCCGCCTTTTTCTGGTATGGTGCAAGGAATCGTTGCAACCATATTCACTGTTCGAGTCTACTTCACTGTCACTGTCTTCTAATCTAGATTTACACTCTTCACTAATGCAGTCAATGGCTGAATAATCATTTTGGTAGGTATTATTATCACAACAATCGAGAGGCATCACTGACGTCACCACTGGGGCAACGGTCACTTCAGGTAATGGTGTGGGTGCACGAGGTGGGTCGAGGGCAAACTCCTCAGGTTGGCATTGTGGTGGGAAAAATATGGTGTGGTGGAAATTATGTGCTTCTTCTAAGTAAAAACGGGCTTTATGTAACACATAGGCAACTAGTAAGGATTTATACAAAGATGCACCAGTTCTTCCGGAACGGCGGGCTGCAATTTTACCGAGCGATATATTTATCAACTTGTGTGCTTCAAACACGTTTGGAGCGTCAGATATCATGTTCACCACTTAGCAATTGGTCAAGGCACAGAGAGATAACTGATACGACTCCACCCTATATTTCCAATCTCTTTATTTCTCTGTTCCGTTGTACATATGTATATATTTTCGTCACTCGCCCTTCTCCATTCCGCGACGATGTGTACTGCTGATTACCGAAAGGACTTGGAAACATTTCTTCTTTTTCCTTGTGGGTTTGCGTCATTCATTCATTTCATATGTTTAAGTGTGAAATTCACCCTAAAGGAGTGTAAGTTATGCTAGGTTCAGTTAAGTTACATTAAGAATTAGGCATTTCCTTAAGATAATATTGGTATGTCTACGATATTTGATCCCTGTATCTTTGTTCCTTCCACAATGATCTCACGAAGATGGAAATCCAATCTATTACATCCATGCTGGATGCAACATCTTCCTAGTTTATACCTTTGGTGTGAAAATTAAAAATTTCGAATTTGCTTCTTTCTGTTGTACGTGTTCTTTCCTTTCTTCTTGCTTTTATCGTAAAACCTTGAAATCGTAGTATCAAAATTATTATGAGTTTTTTGTAAGTTTAACACAAACTCTACCCGGGGTACTATTGTGCCCCAGTACCCCCGGAATTCCAGGCGTAACTTTTATAATGGGATATCTCGCGCTTATTCTTTCTCCTAGAAATTAACAGGTGGTAAGATATTAATAAATTCATTCATTTGAATTATCTGTCCTAAGCTCCGCCCCTGTATGATCGGTCACGTGACTCCTGCTACTACCTGAGCATATCTCTACCCCTGCGTGTTCAGTTGAGCGGTGCAAGGCGTGGATCTCAGATGTGTATTCTCTCACGTAGACGAAAAATAGTGATGGCTACCTTTAATATTGCGTGTGCGAGTTTTATGAAGTGATATTCGGTAAAGTGTGAAGATGTGGTAAAAGAAACAACACGTGCAGAAGAGAAGCAACGGAAATGGTTAGTGATTCTTATTGATGAGTGGTGCGACAAGCGAAATTGTCATGTTGCATCCATCATACCGAGTACTCGTACCCTGCGATTGAGAATGTAAATCTTGTCATCATGGAGAATCTTAAGTATTTTTACCACTACATTAATATATATCATGACGAGGTTCGTAGTGAGATTGTGGCTAAAGGTCTGCGTGAGTATTTAATAGAATTTAGAGACGAGTATCGTTTGCTAGGGCAAAAGAAAAAATCTAGGCACATGTTTCTCTCAAATAGTGTGCTGGAGTGTGAATAAAATGTGTTTAGTTCGTGAAAATGCACGAAAATGTCTGGTTGGTTGGTAGATAAATGGGCATCCTATTGTCTTCGCTGGAAACTCGGAGGACTAAGAGCGGCTCGTGATGATTGGTTGTCAATATAACTGGGCAGGTCTAAATTGTGTACCATTCGTAACACCTACGTATATTATGGGTCCATGCTTTGGTTGACTAATGGTGTCTTTATATTCTCTCCGTAGATTTAAAGCTCGTATTACCCTTTGCTGTCTCTACCACGGCAATATTTGCGACCATACTTGGTTTTCCTCACCCCACCCCTTTATGCAATATTCTTCGCAACAACCATCTCTATAGAAGATTTCCAGATTGTGCATTATTACGTTTTTCTGCAATACTATTCTTTTTACTTCTCGCGTAGGAGGGTAATTAATTTGTATTTAGTTATTGAATGTCTGCTTGGGATGGTAGATAAATGGGTACCCTAGGTACCCTAGTGATTAATACGCTGGGGTGATGGTTGAAAGATCAGGCGTTGACATTTCAGCTGCTACAGCGATTCCACGTTAAACTGTAGGCCTAATGCGGAGTGAAAAGTACACCCTCGTCAAAATGAACAATTCGAGGTAAAGGAAAACCGAATTAGCTATTATTACTACTAATGTAATTTTCACAACGGTTAGGTTCCAGTTACAAAAATCTCTCTGTATATATATATATATATTTTTTTTTAACTGCAAAAACGCAATATAATTAACGTAAAGAACGACGCTTGTATAGGAGAATATTCCGCGCAAGATGAGGAGAGAGAACGAAACAAATATTCTCCTATACAAGCGTCGTTCTTTACGTTAATTATACTGCGTGTTTGCAGTTAAAATGTATATAATGTACGGCATGCGGGAGGTGCCCCCTTGGGGCATTGGTTTCTGCGCGTATGTAGGAGAATTACGGCATTTGTTCGAGTGAGGCCCATGGTGTAATGGTTATCATATCTGACCGGCAATCGGAAGATCCCGGGTTCGATTCCCGGGTGTTACCTCATTTTTTCATTTGTTTCGTTCTCTCTCCTCATCTTGCGCGGAATATTCTCCTATACAAGCGTCGTTCTTTACGTTATATATATATATATATATATATATATATATATATATATATAATGTGTACACGAGATAAGTGTACGCATGGTGTGAATGAATTCTGTATTTTAAATGAGTAGAGTTTCATTGGTACGTTTTATTTTTCACTAACTGTGTACACGAGATAAATGTACGCATGGTGTGGATGAACTCTGAAGCTGTTCTTTTTTCATTACACTTTTGCATCTTTCACAACAAATTTGGAAAGAGCTTTTGTGATAGTTGCCGGACACAATGTGGAAAGTGTACACTGTGTAAACGAGATAAGTGTACGCATGGTGTGAATGAACTCTGTATTTCGAATGAGTCTAGAGTTTCATTGGTGCGTTTTATTTAAGTGTACTGCATATTTACATCATAATATATATATATATATATATATATAAAATCGGTCCCAATGTTACGGAGAACAAAGAGCTCATTTTTGAATCACAGGAATAAGCTCCTGTAATATTAGCCTGCATAATCGGGAGTCGAACCCACGATCTCATCTCTTTCTGCAGGCGTTTATACAGAAAATAAATAATTACATTATTGAAAACAATAACTAGGAATCGTGAGAGAGACGAGATATACTATGTTAGGATTGCAGTTAAGAACATAAAGGTTTTTAATATATTTGGTGTTTGATATAAATAACATAAAAGAAACTGGAAAAAATGTTTTTGTAGACAGGTGTAGAATCTAGAATTAAGTTTAACTAAAATAGACATTTTTAAATACAGAAACAAATATAACATTTAATGGTTTTCAGTTATATATATATATATATATATATATATATTGGTATTAAGTTGATTGAAGATCTAGGAAGAAATGGCTATGCTACAAATGTTTCCTCAGACCTGTTTCATAGTTTGAAAAAGTCTTCTTTTTTTTGGAATACGTATTCCGTGGTGATATGTTTAATTCAATTATGTTCCTAATTCTATCCGAAAATAGTGCTTCTCGTACTTTAGTTAATAGATTGAATATTAAAATTACCGAAAAACACTAAAATGTGTTTAGTTCGTGAAGACACAGAGGATTGACAAAAGTAAATAGATGCTTTCGGGATGCAATTCTGCAAGTATAAGTTCATCTATATATATATATATATATATATATAGAGAGAGAGAGAGAGAGAGAGAGAGAGAGAGAGAGAGAGATTTTTAGTGTTTCATTTCTAAAGAAAAGATGTATTGATTAAAATAATAAAATGCGGTTTGGAAAATTAAGCTAACAATAGATAAAGTGTATTGTTAAGCTACGTTTAGTCCAGAAAGGAAAGTAAAAATATTTCTTTTCTCTACATTTGGCTTGCTGGCAACCTCAAAGCTGCGTTTTTATCTTTTGTTTATCGTACATGGAAAACGCATTAAAATGCACCCATATCCATTTTAAAATTTGGTTTTGATGCAAAAAAATTTCGAATTTGC
Organism: Bathynomus jamesi; assembly: GCA_023014485.1. Lineage (NCBI taxonomy): Eukaryota > Metazoa > Arthropoda > Malacostraca > Isopoda > Cirolanidae > Bathynomus > Bathynomus jamesi. The sequence goes on from JAJOZX010009801.1 coordinate 51,696, forward strand.
TTCTTTCCGATGCTCTTTCCGATCTTGTTATTTTTATATTGCTGTTATTTCAATAATGTTTTGATCCGATTAGGACAAATGTATGCATTATTTGAGTTGAGCGCTGTGCCTGACCGATTGTATGATGCATTCCTTTCTTGTTATTTTTATATTGTTTGTTATTTCAATAATGTTTGGATCCGATATTATAGTTGGATATTTCTACATTATCTATTCAATAAAAATTAATTATATATTTTTACCCGTCGTTGCATATTTTTAAATTACACTTTCAAAATAGTCGCGTAGTGCAATGCAATAAAGATGTGATTGTAAACTCGATTAAGTGTTAATTTTATGTTTTGAAAACAAAGTGAGTGTATTTATTTATTTAACATAATTGTGTGTGTGTGTGTGTGTGTGTGTGTGGTGTGTGTGTGTGTGTGTGTAAAGTGATTCGAATTTTACATCGTTACACATTTTTCTTTCTTGAAATAAAGAGAAGTTGATTTTGAAAACATTTTATATAGAGAGGATACACAACAGTAAATGAATGCAATTTATTTACTAAACCCCAGGATCGATACCCGTGACACTTTCTTTCCTTTTTTTATTTTTTAAATAATTATTCATTATGATTGTAAACTTTTTTCGGATCATGTCAAGAATAGCGAACCCAATTTTACCATGTCAAGAATAGCGAACCCAAAAATTCCCTTGTCAAGAATAGCGAACCCAAAAGTTCCCATGTCAAGAGTAGCAAACCCAATATAAATATCATGTAAAGGAAAAAGTTAAACATATGTAATCTTCACTTTATTGATGAAAGAATAAATAAAACAATTTACTGAAATGAAAATGAACCGTATACTAATTTATTAAAAAGGAAATTGAGTGGCAATTGCGTTACAGAAATTAATTAACCTGTTTACTTTATTTCTTTCCATCCACATGAACTGTTGTAAATAACCTGGAAGAAATTCGCGTTTGCATCCTCGCATGTTGTTAATTTTAGCCTTATGTCTTCCCCAATACGATTCAATATGTTGTGTATGAACGCCTGTCTGTGGATTAACGAAGTGCAAAGAGTGGTTGACGGTTCTGTGCTGGTAATTTGGATTATTGGCCAGATTTCTGTAGGCTCGCCATTCATCACTATGGATAATTGATCCATCTCTCACCACTTTTTCGATTATTGCCAAAAGTGTTTCTTGGTCTCTGTTTTCAACTACTTCCATATACCCAACTGCTGGTGAATAACTAGTATCTACTAGGCCAAACACCCAAACTTAACTTCTAGGGCCCCGCCCTCGATGGTGTTTTGGTTTATAGGAAAAACACGATTCATCAATTTGAACAATTACCCCAGGTCCGCCAAGTTGTATAGGATTAAGCTAAAATGTCTTGTACACACCTCTCTGAAAAAGTTGTAGAAATCCACTATGGTCTGACGAGACTTATTTACAATTCGAGAAGTTTCCTGTTCACTCATTTCATTGCACCAACAATATATGACACGTATCCACTGCTGAAGTTTAACTTTTGAATTAGCAAAAAATGAATCTTTTCTTATTGATAAATTTCGTTTGTATTTACAACAAGCTTTCACTTGGCACTTCCACACATAACCGTCTAGAGAGGCACTGCACTTTGTCCAATTCATCAATATAGAACACGATTCACATTTTAACTCGCGTCGAATAAGTGAATTTTGCTTCATCCAGTTAATCACTGGTAAAGTTTCTTCCCCAAGTAATGGCTGCACAACTTCTGTAAATATAGATCTATCCATTTTGAAGGGTAAGGAATTAATGATTTAAGAATTGTTTGGGTTCTTCCACATAAGCTAACGTAGTCTCTATTGAGATTGGAGTCCTATTATTGTAAAAATACTTATTTTATTTATTTGCATTTATAAATTTGTTTATATAATAAATATTAAAATATTACAATTTCTCTTATGTTACAACTAGCCTAAGACCCGCCCTTCGTGCGGGTCGCTGGTAGCAAAAATTAACCAAACTATCACGACTTAACCTAACCAATCGTCAAGGGCGTACAATTAACCTAAAAAAATAAATAAAAAACAATAAATTGTTTTTTATTTATTTATTTTTATATATTAAGAGAAGAGGATTCTTTATACTGTACGGCATTGACGATTGGTTAGGTTAAGTCGTGCTAGTTTGGTTAAATAAAAAAAGACTAATATAAAAGCATTTAATACGTCCTTAACTAATTAGTTAAAATTGGGAAACATAAACCTACCGTCTGAAGTTATGAAAACGTCCTTGAGGACTTCCCATGCCAAGAATAGCGAACCCAATTTTACCATGTCAAGAATAGCGAACCCAAAAATTCCCTTGTCAAGAATAGCGAACCCTGCAGGTGTTGGGTTCGCTATTCTTGACATGATCCCTTTTTTCTTTTAAATGTACAAATGTCATAAAGTTAATTTTAATGATATATATGTGGGGAAAAAACCCGCCCAACACGAGAGCCTTCATGCTGGGGCGAACCATAGCCTCGTCGTCAGATACTGTTATGGTTAAGATAACGGTAAGGCTTACAGAATATTTCCCTTAATTCAACAGAGTTATAAATAATTCTCTTCCTCTCTTAGGTTAAGGTTTTTTGAGAACAATTTCTTTAACGATATATATATGTTAACCCCTCCGTCTATGGCCCTGAGTCGGTTCGGATTCGACGGGGGGTTCTGGTTAGGAGGCTGCAACGGATATTTCTTCTATATACTTTTCTAATTCTTTTCGGTCGCCACTCTGTTAAACCCTTGGCTACAGACTCGCCAGACTGTTATGCCAATATCTTCTATGGTGCTTGGGTTGTCTCTTTCTCTCGCTTATGGGTCGAGAATTATTAATTCTTCTCTTGCTATAATACTCTGATCCTTTCTCGTATACTAAAATTATCGACTTTTCTTTTATAACTTGTCGACTTGACTAAGTTCTGAAGAGAGCACGGCTCGAAGGAAAAGATAAAAACTTTCTCTTACATTTAGTTTACTTCTAAAAATGTACAGTTAGTTCTCTGAATTTACAAGGGTAGAGGTTCGACCTCTTTCGACCATGGCTCAGGCCGGAATCTAAAAAGTTAAGTTAAGGAGGCAAGGGGCCTCTGCCCCCTCCTAATGAGGTGCTAATATGAAGAAGTGCAATGAAGAAGAACCTTAAATGAAGTGGCGCCTAATTTTACAAGTACATGTATAATATAGCCTAAATGTTTGGGGGAGACAGTCGAAGGTTAAGTTTCCCCCCTTTTTTTAAACACATCAGATGTTTTTGAATGATTGCAAATAAGAATTTAAAAGATAAAAATAAAAACTAATTTGTATTTTTCGCCGAGTCTATATTTATGAAGGCGATATCATTTCGTAATAGTACACAAGTACAAATTAAGTACATGACTGAGTACGTATTAATTTTGGTTCATTACAATTACGATTACAATTACCAATTAATTCATATTCACTTGTTGTTTAATTACACTTCCATTTTGAAGTACATTCTTACATGATAAATTAAATCATTACATTTAATTACAGTTTCAATGAAGTACATTACAAGTTATTGTTAATTACAGTTTCATTAAAGTACATTACGTTATATTAAATTAAAGTATTACAGTTAATTACAATTAAACAGTTACTATAACTTTGTTTTGTTTTTACAGTGTTTCTTATTAATAGACAATTAAGATGTTAAATATAATACAACGTACATGGCACTTACGAGATAATTTATTTACGAAATAATATGCTATAATATGTTATGAATTTGAAATCAGAGCGAACGGAGGTATTTTATCTTTGAGGCGCTCGACTCTGTCGTCGTGAGCGGAATTCGATCTTACTAAGCATTTTTTTGAGTTCACCTCGGGAGGTCATATAATTAAAAATAAAAATGAAAAAAATAATACGAGAACGTTTTTTCGCGTTCTCGAACGAACGCCCAAAGTTTCGCGCGTCACAAATTGACACGAGTAAACATAGACTGATAAGTTGATAGGGCATAAGTAGACAATAGGTAGATGAATGAATAAGTAATAAAATTAATAAAGGATAGCTGTCAAGAAAGAACATGAATGTAAGAATGAGTATGGTTGAATAATAATGTTTATACTACATAACATATAAATAATGACTTCTATAGAGTGTTTCGTCCTTAGCATGATGTTAAAGAATTTTCATACATTGGATACTAGATATATGATGAAGGGAAAATGTGACGTCATAGTTATTGAATTTTTACGTATAGTACAAATCATTATTAGGAAGATTTACAAGAACAAATTAGAGACAAAGAGTGGGAAACGTAAAGAGAATAAAGTTATTTTATGACGTCATAGTGTATAAGTCATTATTAGAAAGATGAATTAGAAAAATACAGGAATGAATAAAGACGTACAAATCGAAATTCTATCCAAAACTCGCTTATGCGATTTTGGTTTCTTATGTAAAAATGGACATTCGAACATAAAACTATACGAACATAAGTATTGCATGAAGACAATGAATCCATATAATGATGGTGTAGGAATTGTTCATTGTTCACTTTTTACATTGCTCTCCCCTTTTTTTTTAAAATGATATTTATACAATAATATAATAAAATTCATACAATACAATACAATTGAGAAAATAACATCGTAACTAATTCAAGTTAGGTGACGAATTTTTCTTTACAATACAAATTTTATACAGAACAAGTGAGTTATTATATAATATAAAAGAATTCAAAGATTAATACTTTAATTTAGATAAACAATTAAGTTAGACAAAGAATGATATTGTTAAATTTTTTTACAAAATTTTTATTTTTCTGTGGGAAAAATTATGTACATAATGAATAGAGTAAAAGGGAAAAATATAAATTTTAAAGTTCATGGATTTTTCGAGGCTTCCATGATAGTACAATTGGTAACTAATTTTATTGACTATTGTAGATAAAAAATCGAATTATGTAATGGATGATGTATAGACCTGTGGTCAAATGTGTATTTATGTTTATTGGGTACAAAGTGTGTATCTGATAATTTCGAGACAGATTAGCTGAGAGGATTGTTAAATTAACTGTATAAATGCATGAGCAAGATATATTAGGAAGCAAAAATGATTAAGACTAAATAGCATAGTTTGCACTTACGTGCTATGAAATAGTTTGTTGTGACATCCAATGATTTTAGCATAAGGTTTGTGTATATATATATATATATATATATATATATATATATATATATATAGTGCGCATACATGCGTGTGTATGTGTAGGGATTTGGGAGGTTTTTGAATTAACGAAGTTTAAAAATAATGTATAATAATTTAAGATGGGTTTAGGGTTATAAAATCTTTTTAAGTCAATTATTGTTGTTATTATTATTATTATCATTATTATTATTATAAAATCCTTTAAGTTCAAGGTAGTGTTTAAGTATTTAATTAAATCAGTTACACGTATTAAGGTAATAAAAAAAAGACGTACTTAGAAGACCTTACGAGTAATGACAGTAACTCTCACGGTTTTAAAATTGAATTTCGACACACAATTAAATTCGACTACTAAAATTCATAACCATATACTGTAGTAGTATGTCAATTTGACTATAATTTTCGTTTGATACCTTACAAATGGTACAATAACAATTTAAGGACAGTTACTCACGATTAATTGAACAAAAGAAAAATAAAATACAAATTAAAAATATGAATCAATTATGCATTTCAACGAGCTAAATACAATTTTATAATATTCTAAAAAATAAAAGTAAATCGAGCCATAGATGAATTTCGACCAAGAATAAAAAAGTTATTGAAATGGAAGGGAAGCATTTCGAACAATCTTTTCTTTTAATAATTTCAGGTAAATTTTACATTAAAAATTATTTTTAGATAATAAAAAAAAATATTAAAAAGGTTTAATAATTTTTGCAGGTTAAGTAGAAAAATCATACTCTTTCGTTGAATGTTGATAGAATTTTGAATTATTTGATATTTTAGTCTGAAAACTTGTTTGCATATAGACAAATACATGTTTTATTGCGTAGAAGTTTTATTAAAAATTTAAATGACTGAAATTTAGCGTATGTGCGGTCATACGGGTAAATTTCCCGATCGTACAGAGCAGGATAAATTAGGTACATGATCGATTAATTGTTACGCTATTTCTGTCATCATATAATCAAAATAATTATAAAACTCGTTAAAAACTTTTGTAAAAACGGTTTTGGTCGACACTGGGTTCAACTGGGGTTGGGGTGTTAAAATAAAAATAAAATAAAAAAACAAAGTTTGGAGTACTACATTCGGGGGAATTGAGTGACTAAGCGGGGGGTATAAGTCTGAAATTGACAATTACATCTTTCGTGAGCACTTTGCTCTTTTTTTTTTAAAATAGATTGCTTGTCACACTACTTAGAACAAAAAATTAAAAGAGTTCAACAAACGGAGGGACGGCATGTTCCTCATATACATTACAATAATTACCAAAATCATACAACCTTTGTACAAATAATAAATTACATAACTATATATTTATATACGTAACAATGGCATGAAAAGAAAAGACAGATAGGTCAATTTTCTTCTCACAAACAAAAAAAAAGGTTAACTAAAGACACAAACGGTCAATTCTGGTTGAATTTAATTCTCTTTTACAACAAAAAAAAAGGTTGAATTAAATTCTCTTGAACAACAAAAAAAGGTTGAATTCAATTGACTGCATTGAAAACTTGGGACTTGAAAACTAACTTCGACTTAAAAACTAACTTTGACTTGAACTCTCTAACTTCAAATAAAACTCTCTAACTTCGAATAAAACTCTGACTTCGAATATAACTCTGACTTGAACTCTATCAAGTATTCTGAAACTGAAAATGAAACTTAACTGTCAAACTTGAACGCTTGTCAAGTATTCTGAAACTTAAACTGTCTAACTTGAACGCTTGTCAAGTATTCTGAAACTTAAACTGTCTAACTTGAACGCTTGTCAAGTGAAGATTAACTGAAAATGGAAAATGACTGCACTTGATCTTTATCAAGTGGAGACGATTAACCTCTGTTTTGGTTGACCCTCTTGGTGCAACCTTCTGACTTGAAAAACTGACTTCAAAAAATGACTTCAAAATGACTTCAAAAAATGACTTCAAAAAAATGACTTCAAAATTACTTCAAGTATCTTTATAAATCTCTGGGGTTTGGTTGTCCCTTTTGGTTACAACCAACTGAAACTGTCTGAAAACTGAAAATGGAACTTGAAACTGCTTCAAGTAACTCTATAACTCTATAAACTCTCTCTAAACTCTCTCTCTCTTAATTTGCAAGTCAATTCAATTCAGTAATTGAAAAAAATTTGCAAACAAAAAATAAAAAAAAATGTAAACAACATTTCACTCGAATGTACGGGAAGGTACATAAAATAAAATTATTCTATACTGAATATAATAGTGCAAATAACTGTGACAATTGACTCTGCGACAATTGACTCTGCGACAATTGACTCTGTGACAATTAACTCTCTGTTACAATTAACTCTTCGTTAAAATTAACTCTGTTAAAATTACTGTTTCAATAAAAACAAATGTATTACTGGTGTCTGAAGTGTTCACTGTGTTTTGTGTTAAATTCTGGTTTGATACTCATTATTAACTGTTAATAATAGTGACTTTTCAAATGTTTATAAATTACTTAAAAAAACAAACTGTACTTAACAAAATTTTCTATGGGGAAAATCCTTGAGACGTGTCCTGAAGACGTCTTGTTGGCTACTTCTTGGATGAAAACTAGGCGTGGAGAACTTGGAGTCGTGACACACCGGTCAACTGGTTTTATCCTGATGCAGGGTAATTTCTATCTTGGCCAAAGAGTGGCCTCTTTTTAAAATCTTCTGGTTAAAATCTTCTCGTTAAAATCTTCTGGTTAAAATCTTCTTAAGATCCTGGTAAAGGGTCTGGAAGATTGGAAGAATCCTGGAGTCGTGAAGATCCTGGTTAAAGGGTCTAGTCTTGTTATCTTCCTTCTTCTATGTGTTTATCCTGGCAGGGTCGCCAGACTGTTAACCCCTCCGTCTATGGCCCTGAGTCGGTTCGGATTCGACGGGGGGTTCTGGTTAGGAGGCAACCAACGGATATTTCTTCTATATACTTTTCTAATTCTTTTCGGTCGCCACTCTGTTAAACCCTTGGCTACAGACTCGCCAGACTGTTATGCCAATATCTTCTATGGTGCTTGGGTTGTCTCTTTCTCTCGCTTATGGGTCGATAATTATTAATTCTTCTCTTGCTATAATACTCTGATCCTTTCTCGTATACTAAAATTATCGACTTTTCTTTTATAACTTGTCGACTTGACTAAGTTCTGAAGAGAGCACGGCTCGAAGGAAAAGATAAAAACTTTCTCTTACATTTAGTTTACTTCTAAAAATGTACAGTTAGTTCTCTGAATTTACAAGGGTAGATGTTCGACCTCTTTCGACCATGGCTCAGGCCGGAATCTAAAAAGTTAAGTTAAGGAGGCAAGGGGCCTCTGCCCCCTCCTAATGAGGTGCTAATATGAAGAAGTGCAATGAAGAAGAACCTTAAATGAAGTGGCGCCTAATTTTACAAGTACATGTATAATATAGCCTAAATGTTTGGGGGAGACAGTCGAAGGTTAAGTTTCCCCCTTTTTTTAAACACATCAGATGTTTTTGAATGATTGCAAATAAGAATTTAAAAAATAAAAATAAAAACTAATTTGTATTTTTCGCCGTCTATATTTATGAAGGCGATATCATTTCGTAATAGTACACAAGTACAAATTAAGTACATGACTGAGTACGTATTAATTTTGGTTCATTACAATTACGATTACAATTACCAGTTAATTCATATTCACTTGTTGTTTAATTACACTTCCATTTTCAAGTACATTCTTACATGATAAATTAAATCATTACATTTAATTACAGTTTCAATGAAGTACATTACAAGTTATTGTTAATTACAGATTCATTAAAGTACATTACGTTATATTAAATTAAAGTATTACAGTTAATTACAATTAAACAGTTACTATAACTTTGTTTTGTTTTTACAGTGTTTCTTATTAATAGACAATTAAGATGTTAAATATAATACAACGTACATGGCACTTACGAGATAATTTATTTACGAAATAATATGCTATAATATGTTATGAATTTGAAATCAGAGAGAACGGAGGTATTTTATCTTTGAGGCGCTCGACTCTGTCGTCGTGAGCGGAATTCGATCTTACTAAGCATTTTTTTGAGTTCACCTCGGGAGGTCATATAATTAAAAATAAAAATGGAAAAAATAATACGAGAACGTTTTTTCGCGTTCTCGAACGAACGCCCAAAGTTTCGCGCGTCACAAATTGACACGAGTAAACATAGACTGATAAGTTGATAGGGCATAAGTAGACAATAGGTAGATGAATGAAAAGTAATAAAATTAATAAAGGATAGCGGTCAAGAAAGAACATGAATGTAAGAATGAGTATGGTTGAATAATAATGTTTATACTACATAACATATAAATAATGACTTCTATAGAGTGTTTCGTCCTTAGCATGATGTTAAAGAATTTTCATACATTGGATACTAGATATATGATGAAGGGAAAATGTGACGTCATAGTTATTGAATTTTTACGTATAGTACAAATCATTATTAGGAAGATTTACAAGAACAAATTAGAGACAAAGAGTGGGAAACGTAAAGAGAATAGTTATTTTATGACGTCATAGTGTATAAGTCATTATTAGAAAGATGAATTAGAAAAATACAGGAATGAATAAAGACGTACAAATCGAAATTCTATCCAAAACTCGCTTATGCGATTTTGGTTTCTTATGTAAAAATGGACATTCGAACATAAAACTATACGAACATAAGTATTGCATGAAGACAATGAATCCATATAATGATGGTGTAGGAATTGTTCATTGTTCACTTTTTACATTTATATATATATATTATATATATATTATATAATATATATATATATATATATATATATATATATACAAACTCAGAATGGTCCCCTGAGAAACTTATATGTTAAACACAGACCGTGCATGGAACAAGGAACTCTTCTGGGAAAATTAAATCCACTATAGTCCGAATAAGTAATGGGCTAGCATCATGAAAAAGAAAAACTATGGTATTTGTCATTTACCATTACTTATTCGGACTATAGTGGATTTAATTTTCCCAGAAGAGTTCCTTGTTCCATGCACGGTCTGTGTTTAACATATATATATATATATATATATATATATATACATATATATTGTATTACAATTTGATATAATTGTACAATAATTTTTTTTATTTATTTTAAAAGTAGCCTTTGTCCGCTTTACATGATAATAATACTAATAATACCCATACCGGAAGCCGCGCTACACCTGATTTCAGGGCTCGATCTTGTTTGTCTCCTTTTCAGAATGTGCGATCTACATTTGGATCTCGTAAGCCGGTCACATTACATCCAATGTTCGTGCCACCTGGATCTTTACTCTTTACTTTCATTGGAATCTCTCTCTCTCTCTCTCTCTCTCTCTCTCTCTCTCTCTCTCTCTCTCTCTCTCTCTCTCTATATATATATATATATATATATATATATATATATATATATATATATATATATATATATATACTTTGTAGATGTTCCATGAGTTGGTGTTTCTACATACGAAGGTTAAGCTGGTAGCCCCACCTCTAGGCCTGGTCTGATTTAGGAGGGAGTTACTAGTTTTTGCTCTCTACCTCACAGTGTCAGGCACACTCGGCTCATCCGGAATGGTCCTGAGCTATACGTCTATTCTTTTTTGAAGACGTCTACTTTGACATCGGTGGTGTTCCTAACGCTTTTGGGAGCTGGTTAAATGATCTTGGATCTCTGTCAACAAAGCTATTTACTTTCAGAGTGGAGGATGCTCCTTGTCCAGCCTTTAGTTTGGAAACACTACAATTTATATTTAAAATTTAGCAGTGATAGGAATTCACTCAAGAATTGGTTATTATAAGAGTAGAGTTTGTAAGAGAAGATCTACTCTCTCCTTCACCAGATTAATACACCTCTAAAGAAACTTAACTCCTTTCATTTGAGAATAAAAAGTTATCTCCCAATTTATCCCTTTGGTGTGAAAATTAAAAACCCCGAAATTGATTCTTTCCATATATATATATATGTATGTATATATATATATGTATATATGTATATATATATATATATATATATATATATATATATGTATATATGTATATATATATATATATGTATATATATATATATATATATATATATATATATATAGAGAGAGAGAGAGAGAGAGAGAGAGAGAGAGAGAGGAATGACAAAAGAAAATAGACACAGTTAATGTGCTTATTTCTTTTAATGAATCACTATAAGGAGAAAGTAAAAGGTGTGTAATGATATTTTTTTCTGTTTTTGAAACACAAGAAAGGTTTGCCAAAAGAAAATAGACAATTAATGTGTTTATTTCTTTTGTTGTTTATTATTTAATATAATTGTGTGTGTGTGTGTGTGTGTGTGTGTGTGTGTGTGTGTGTGTGTTTCACTTGTATTGATGTTTATACATTTTTATTTTATTTTTTAATCATTCCGTCGTATGTATAGGAGTGTGTATTTAAATTCTATTTATTTTCAATATATTTACAATAATTAATAAACAGAATGATGTAAAGGTGTTTTATTTATTTCAGTTTAAATGTATTTCTTTTATTAATATTGTTTTTAATTCTCTCTAAGGAGAAAGTTCACTTGCTTTGGTAGCGAATTAAAATAAATGGCGGTGTTTAGCAACACATGTAAATAACGTATACCTGAACAATTAAAATAAGAAGTGATATCTGGCAACTCAACCTTCCTCTATATAAGACCCGCTCGGCTTCGGAGCGGTCATAACGATGCGAATTTCGGTGGAGTAAAGGAATATCCTTCCTTCTGAGGTTAAGACTTAGGTGAGGTTTCCCTTTGGGGGAGTAAGGACATCCCACCTTCTCCCCCTTCTTCCCCAAAGCCTCCTCCTCCTCTCCTTTCTCTTCCTCTCTTAGGTTAAGGCAACCCCTTTGGGGGGAGGTCATCCTCCTTTCTCCCCCCGAAGCTCCCTCCCCTCCCCCCTTTAGGGCATACCCCCCTTCATTGCATACCCCCTCTTTGCAACATACCCCCTCCCCTTTGCAACACCCCGTTTGCAACATTGATCATTATCTCTGCAACATTCCTGCACTCTCCCATTTTGCGCCGATGCTACTCAAGCAATAACTTGTATGCAAATTATTTAAGTCTTCATAGCCGCGATCAAGGGAGCTCCATATAAATTTTTTCTTTTGAAAAGAATATACTGTACATGGCCAGCAAAATAATTTATTTTTGGCACGACTTCAGCACAGCCAGCGAACCCTTCCATAGTTGGTCTTTGTTAAATTTTCTAGTAAAACCTCCATTTTTATTTGCTTTTGTTAGATTTAAAAATGAAATGGGTCTACCAGCACTTACGATTGCTTTTTCTGCAAGTGAGGGTGCACTAAAATTTTTCTTTCCAATTTAAGTATGATGCCATAAAAATTTAATTCCAATGCCTTTTCTTGCTCACTTTTATTATTCGACATTTTGTATATTTTTGTAATAAGGTATCACTGAAAATTTAAGATAAGCGAGTTTGAAAGTTCAATTTGTTAAAAGCAAATGGAAAAGTGTAGCGACTGTTTTAATATACATACACGCGTATACTATTACAATTTTTTTAAGAATTTGTCGTAAGAAATTTACGACGAAATCATCTCAAATTTTCAAAGTAAAATAAATATAATGTATATTTTCATGTTAATGTTATAAATTTACCTAAAATAATAACTGCTGTGAAAACATGCATATTTACTTATTTATGTCCATCGTAACTATAAAATAAGTAATAAATCTGCATTTCATATTATTTATTTACTTATTATAATTGAATGAGCCTGGCGAAAATTGCCATCTGGCGACTGGCACTTGAAAGGAACGCAGCGAAACATTGTGCTGTCTTAAGACAGCACACAATAAGGCTCATTTTGGAGTGCTTATGTTATTGTCTTTCTGTAACGTTAAAGCTTGCATGCGGTTTTGAAAATGCTTGCATTTGAAGGAATTATAAGGGATATGAAATAATTATAAAAATGAGGTTTTAAATATACTGTAATTCTATTTTGAAAATAATTATATCATTATTAAATATACCTTCATGAATTTTAACAAAAAATCAGTTAGTATTAATAGTTTTAACGCTTAAATTTCTTAAGACTGCGCATAATAAGGCTCATTTTGTAGCGTTTATGTCAATGCATGAACGTCTTTCTGTAACGTTTTTGCATGAAGCCAGAAATCCGCATTCGTTCAAGCTCATACAGCAAGATATTTAGCAATTTTCATCCATATTAAAGAGCTACACATGGGTTGAATATATATTTTGTGGTTAGCAATGTTGTAGTAAGACGCAGGGTAATATTAATGAACGCAATGAAAATTTATTAATATTAATGGGATAATTAATTATAAATTAAAGAAACTTAATAAATTTTAAAAATATAATGATAATATTTGAAATATATATATATATATGTTGGTGCGTGTTTGTAACACATATAACATGGTTTTTTAACTGAAGGAAGGCATACGCTGCAGGCCTTGGATTCATGGAGAATATGCCACTGAGATATATATATATACACGCGTATATGCATATATTTATATTTATTTATTATATCAACTATCTATTTATTAATATCTTAATACACGCTTAGCACAAGCGAATTATATAACCTCAATTTTGTATCTTACTCTATGTATTAATTTCCCTTATCAGAATATGTTAATATATAAATATATATATATTGTCTGATGTCTGATCATTTTTTTTATTTACCAACCGATCCCATTCGCTAGACTAAACACGATGAAATTTTTAAAAAAAATTTAAACTAAAGCAAAGGTGCGATAGAATAGACTTTAAACAAACAACGAACATAGATAAAGCGAAATTAGCGAAAAGATAAAGCGAAATTGGCGAAATTAGGAAAGAGGATCCGCTGTTAATAAGTGAGGGAATAAAATTCATATGAATTTAAAATACATTTGAAAAAAAATGTTAAACGATATAGAACGAAGTTTATTTAATTCTTATTTCATAACCTATTTCATACGAAGGTTATGAAATAAGGGTAAACTCCCCCCCTCCCCTTATTTCATAACCGTGGTAAATTATATCCAGGGTGTGTTATGAATTAACCCTCTATCGAAGTGTAGATCGAATACGTACGTAGGTCAAATACACGCATTCAGATTTAGCACTACAAAGACTCTCGGCGTTAATGGGCGTTAATTGGTTAATGGGTTAGGCGTTAATGGGCGTTAATGGGTTAATGGGTTAGGCGTTAATGGGTTTTGGTAAAAGATTTTAAACCAAATTAACTAACGATAAAAGCTTATAACATTTCAGTAAACTTCGAAATCACAAAGGATCAAGTAAAGATAATCCCTCCCAACAGAAAAAGGAGGGATTATCTTTACTTGGTCATTTTTGGGAGGGATTTGCTTTACTAGTGTGACCTGGGAGGGATTTGCTTTACTAGTGTGACCTGGGAGGGATTATCTTTACTTGATCCATCACAAATAAACTTTGAAAATCAAAAAGTACTTGTAAAGCATTGTACAGGGTGTTCATAAAGTCACGCAAGTGAATGTGGTGAAGTGTACATGCATAGTAACTTTCGTGATTTGGTACTTGTAGGTTTCCCCCCCCCCCCCCACCACCACCACCACCACCAATTTTGACAGAATATTTTCGTTAAAACTAACGAAAATATCACGACTTAACCTAACCAATTATCAAGGGTGTACAGTTGATCTATTATTAATTATAACATTGTTTGTTTCTGGAATAGTATTTACTATTTACTATAATAGATCAACTGTACGTCCTTGATAATTGGTTAGATTAAGTCGTGATATTTTCGTTAGTTTTAACGAAAATATTCTGTCAAAATTGGTGGGGAGAGATAACCTACAAGTACCCGTGATTTTATGAACACCCTATACTATACTTCAGAAAATTACAAATACAGTAAAGCTCAGAGTGTCGTGACCGTATTCATAGAAAATGACATAGGGGTTAGTCAGTGTGTGAAACTTATCATTTCACTTTATGCCTACAATTTTCAGGCATTTTGCGTAATGCCTGTAACACTTAGTCACAAGCATTACGCATTCTAACTTAACCTAAATAACCTAACCTAACCTAACCTTTACGAAGTGATTCAGGGTCACAGGCATTACGTGAAATGCCTAAAACTGTAAGTCATGATTTCTCATATATACTCGTACTTAGAACAATATACCTACAACTTTGATTATTATTATTAATTATTATTATTAATTATTATTATTATTATTATTATTATTATTATTATTATTTTAACTTTACCTAGGAATTTATAACTTCACCCATATAGAACCTTGCCAAAAAAATGTGAAATTCATCAGAGAGAAGAGAGACGTTTTCATTCGTATGAATACCAAACATAGTTTAGATTATATATACATAAACTGTAACACAAACTAAGTTTTAAATAATATATATATATATATATATATATATTAATATATATATATTATATTATATATATACTTGCTTTAGGTTACTTACTTTAGGTGAGTTCGAACGACGGTTCAGGATCGACCTACGGTCGACCCCTCTGCAGCATCCCGCCTCATTTGCGGGATTCGGTGAAGAAGGGAATTGCTGTCTGATCTCCTCCTGCTCTCGTAGCCAGCCACGCATGGCTGGTCAGGAATTTTGCACACGAATCTGTCCAGCTGGTTCTTAAAGTTATTCAGGTCGGTGTGCTGGAGATTCCTCACTTCTTTTGGTAGGACATTGAAAAACTTTGGGCCTCGTATTCTGAGGGTATTTTCCATCCTCGTTTTCATGGCCCCTTGTCCCACCGCAGCTGGGACCTTGCAAAATCTGCCTCTTCTCTCATTCCAGTTTGTTTCTATTTCATTTCTAAAGTTAGGGACAGAGCCCTCAAGTATTTTCCATATGTATATTATTGTGTACCGCTCGCGCCTTCTTTCGAGAGAGTAGAGTTTCAATGATTGTAGTCGAAACCAGTAGTCTTCACTTTCCGTCTCCTCTATCTTAGACGTAAAAGTCTTTTGTTAGAGCTTCAATGTTCGCAATGTCTCGTTTTCTGTATGGGCTTGTGAGTACTGAGCAATACTCAATTATTGGTAGGACTAGACTCTTCCATAATTTAAGCATGATGTTTGCTTTTCTGATGCGGAAGCTCCTCCAGATGATTCCCATTATTTTTCTAGCCCTTGTAATTTTGATGTTATAGTGCTCATATATATATATATATAATATAATATATATATATATATATATATATATATATATATGTGTGTGTGTGTGTGTGTGTGTGTGTGTGTGTGTGTGTGTGTTTCTGAAATTGCTTAATTTCCTTCGTAAAGGGAACCTACAACTTTATATGTGGGATCCAAACTAAGTAAGGGTCGAACTACGAGTCATTATATCATCTAGACACGGAGGACAGTCACCCGTCCAATTACTACTACCCAGACTACGTCACTTAACTTCGTTCACCTCCGTGAAGCGGTGTTTCGACACCGCCACTTCGTATTCCAAATAATTTGCGAGGTAAGTGTTGTATCTTAAAAGAAAGTCGCGTAGGCGTAGATGTCAATCGTTTGGTGTTTTTAAATGTATTTTATAAAATACGTGTTGTAGAAAAGGAGAGAACCAGGATCGAAAAACAAAGGTCAAAGGATCCCCTGCAGAGAGGATTTATTACAGACCACATACTTTGATTAAAACATGATGAAACTCATAAAAAGGTATTTGAGCAATAATGTAGCGAGATAGTGGCTTTTATCATTCGATTTCATCAGAATTTGCCTGAATATGGGATTTTTCATCTTTTACTGTAAACGAGGATGAGCTGCTGTTTGTTATCTTGCTCGTTGCGTGATTTGCCTCCGTGGTCATAGGACAGAGGGGACCTAGAGCTTCACGTAGAATTCGAATCATGGATTGCTATATCGCCTGAACGCAGAAGACGGTCCCCCATCCAGCTACTATCCAGACTTGCTTAATTTTGCTGATCGTTAGGGGAAGTAGTGGAAAGACAGCCACAACGTATAACCCAACTGAGCGTGAGTGAGCTTTGCTGTCTGGTATGAATTCAAGGTATGAAGCGAGTAATTTTGCTCATCAAAATGTTATTTATCTTCTCTTGCCTTGCGTACAGAATGGCCACAAAGTCCCTTTGCAGTGAAATTACAGCATATCTGTATGTTGCCCTTGTTTTTCATGCAAAGGGACTTTGTGGCCACTCTGTATTCGGAAGTATCGTTGTTAATCAGACCCTGAATTCATTTAACGTCTACATGACTCAGTTATACGGCCATGTTCGAGGGTTAAATCCACTCCTATCATTCATGACCTCTCGTACCTAAACTAGAAAATTGTAGACTGAAAATTCTTTGAAGTAGATTGGGTATTAGTTAGGTATTTCCGGATGAAACTAAGTTAAGTTAGGTTAAGGCACGATCTTTCAGTTTAGATGAGAGGGGGTTAAGTTCGGTTATCTCTTTGGACTGAGTCCCCATCTGTATCTCCGGCTCGCTTCGTTCGATCTTAGCATCGGTAAGATTATTTCACTGCAAATGGTTTTTAACTTATATTATTTGGGTGTAAAAATGTAGATTATGAACATTAGCCCGGTGTATGTGTCAACAACAGAATACACACACACACACACACACATACACTTTTGAAAGACAAACCTTTTGGCCGACCGACCAAATTTTCGAAAAGTCTGGAAACTTTTCTAGAATGCCGAAAGTTCTTTTTTTTTGGGGGGGGGGGGGGGGTTTCTGGGCTTTACAAATAAAAACGAGCAAACATAAAATAATCTGACCAAACCTAACCAAATTTGATCTAACCAAACAACTTAACCTAACCTAAGTCATTATAACCTAACCCGGACATAATCTAACTTAATGATATCAGTCAGGAGGGCCAGAGTCTGGCACAACGCTCAGGCAAGACGAACGCGGCCCATTGCGCTAACTCTTTTATTATTACCAGCACCATCGGGATTCGAACCCCCGATTTAGTGTCTTCACTTCGTTTATAGCAGGGGTCACCAACCTGGGCGGTAGCGCCCACTAGTAGGCTCACATTAAAGGTAATTAAACATTTATTTCATTATTTATTTTATCGATTATGTTGATATATTCTTTTTGATCTAAGGTGGGCGATAAGCTTTTTTAATTTTCAAAAAAATCCTAAAAGTGGGGCGGTGAACAAAAAAAGGTTGGTGACCCCTGGTTTATAGGGAAACGGTGTTACCCACTGAACTACAACCGCTGGCATTAATTATAATCTAACCTAACCAAACATAATTTAACATAACCTAACTTAATGTAACTTAGTTATACGTAACTTTTTACAGGAACATCCGCTTCAAATATTAGAGACGATAAAAATAAAATAAATATACTGGGTGTGTTGGGTGTGTTGGGTGTGTGGGTGTGGCTGTAGTTTAGATGTAAATCAGAGAGAAAATGTAATTTTACCTAAGGACACGATAAATAGGCCAATAATGAAACGGGGGTTTTACCACCCCGCCCCCCCTTCCTAAATTTTTTCTGTATATAAAGCGGGTTTAAAGTAAATGTTTATGTTTAATTTTCATTAAGTTTATTAAAATTTAGGGGGCGTCCATTTAATATAATCAAACTTTTTCCAAGTGATTTATTTCCCTTAAATTTGTTTACTTTATAGTAACTGTAGTATAGCTATTAACAGGGTTGTAAGTTTGTCACACACACACACACACACACACATACATACACACGTGTGTGTGTGTGTGTGTGTGTGTGCGTATAAATGGATAGATAGAGACAGAGATAGATATAGAGATAGAGACCGAGATAGAGAGAGAGAGAGAGAGAGAGAGAAGCATGTGATATCGAAACTTCAAAACGTAACTCAGTAAAGACTGAAAATTTTTGTATCGATTTAGATCTTAAAATTAAAATTAATTTAATTTTCTAATGTATGACTAACATTATTGACGTATTCGACATCAAAACGAATTATAAATGTAAATTTAGACCATGGATGTCGATGTTGTAACTTGTAAGACGTAAGATGCAAGAAGTGATAATGAAACTTTCAATGTAATTTCCTTAGAGTTTTGTAACCTAAAAAATAGGTTGTCAGAGTACATACGTTAATTTCAGTAAACATTATAATTAAGAGGGTTAATGTACAGGGTGGGCAAAAAGTTTATGCACCCCTTCAAAATATTTACGTATCTTATATTTACATATCTAATTTTTTGCAGTTTAGTAATTTTTTGTTAAATTAACAATTAAATGTTGAAAATATCAATATGTAATGAATTCTTTCTTTCATGTAGACTATCTTATTTTGAGGGGGTGCCCCAGACTTTTTGCCTACCCTATACATTAAGATGTAGTTTTCAGCAGAGAAAAGCAGTAACTAAGCTTATTCATTATTCGTTTAAGAGAGACATTTCATCTGTTAACGAACAAAGTCGATCTGCATAGTGTCGACACGCGTAATATCGATACTAAAAAGTATGTTTAAATTAGGTCAGGTTAATTTCGGTTGGTTAAGTTAGATTACATTATGCCTGGTTAGGTTACGCTAGATTAGGTTAGATTAGGCGAGTCATTTTCATTGAAAATCTGAAAGTAGTTTGAAATCTGAAATCTATAAACACGCATAAGGTCGAATGTCGACATTTTGATATTCGAATTTGATCGTGTAACGCCATTTCAAATTAACTGCAAAAGGTTTTTAACTTAGATTATTTATTTGGGTGTAAATAATTATTAACATTAGAAATGTCCTTAACTTATGTTAACTGATAACTTATAATTCTTTATCTTTACGTATGCTATCTTACAACAATTTTTATAGCTTGTCTTACATATCTAATGTTTTCTATTATCGTCCTAATGAATTAGAGATAGGAACGCCATGCATCTACGTGGGTAAAGATTGAGGGGGTTTAGGTTCCTGCAACCCCCATCTTACCCAAAACCATTGATTCTGCTTGACGCGTCACAAAATTGTTAATATATATATATATATATATATATATATATATATATATATATATATATATTATTTTTTTTCTGTAACGATTTCTACGCTGATAGAAAAAAAGTTTGAACGTTAAATAAAAGCTTTTTCTTTACATTTCAAACAAATACACCTTTTTCTTAACAAGAAAATAGAGATTGTATAGAAAGAAAACAATTTCTACACGAAATATATTTTTCTTGCTATTAAGAAAAGGTTTATTTGCCTACATTTTAAGAAAGCTTTTTTTTTAAAGTATTTGTAAGTTTAAAAAAAAAAAAGCTTTTCCTCTCAGGGATGCAAAGGATGTAAGAAGACCAAAAGAGTTCTATTATCTTTAGATTTGAGTGCAAAAATCGTGTTTCTCTTCTTTAATTGTAATCTATTATTGCCATAAAAAGCTTGAAAAGTTTTGTGATTTAAATAATTATAAACTTTTTAATTTCATATTAATGGTTCGAAGGAACATTTCTTATGAAATTTTTATGAAACACTTTTATGAAACGTAAAAAGGTGTTCACAGAGCTTAAACTCTTGAAACAACTCTCATTATACTAATGACAGAACTTAGTACAGTTTGGGAAAAAAGTTCGACTAGAAATTTAAAAGTTGTGAAAAGCATAAACTAATTGGTAATAATCTCTGTTTCTCTTTGGAATGTTTAATCCTTTTCGGTAACAGTAGTAAAAGGTCAAAAACAACTTTTCCCGAAGCTCTTTATAGTGAATGATATATATATATATATATATATATATAATATATAATATATAATATATATCTATATGGGATGAATTCACAATAAACACGTGAAATGAATGAATGCTGCAAACCCAAAAGGAAAAAGAAAAAACGATTCCAAGGCCTTTCGTGTATTCAAAGCTACACCTTCAGGGAATGAAGTTAAAAGGCGAGAAGCCCATATATATATACAACGTACAGGAAAAACAAAACAATTAGCACATACTTAACAAGGGTTAATGAGAGGCAAAAGAAATTTTAACATGATATCGTCAATTTTATAAGTCCCCGAGCTGTTATTGAAATTGTTTTTAAAAGGAATAAATGCACATTCTAGAATATTTCGTTCTATTATATCTCTGTTTTTAACAAGCGCTTTAGAACTATCCCACTTGATGCTATGGTTACATCTATACATATGGTTAAATAAAGCATTGGAAGTACTAGCTGTTCTACAAGCATATTTATGCTGTTTTACCTAATATCTAACGTTTACCGGTTTGGCCTATATATACTGAGTTACATTGTGTACATCCGATCGAATACACACAACCAACAACATTATCAGGGCTATTCTTTATTAGGCGTGATTTAACAGTATATTATACTTAAAGATTACATTAATGCCAATGCTTTAAGTACAGTTGGAAGGTATTGAAAATTAACATGGTAAGGTAGGCTAAGGATATTTTTACGCTGAAATTCCTTTACAATTACATTATTATAATACCTATTCTTGGCTTCTTAAGACAGTTATCTAAAAATGAAATAGGATAACATAATTTAGTACCAATATTCATGATATTGCATAACTCGGAATCTAAAAATTCAGGACTGACAACTCTCAATGCTCGAAGAAACATAGCAGAGAAAATAGAGGATTTAATCGAAGGATGATGGTCAGAATAAAAATGCACGTAAGAGTTATTATTAGTAGGCTACGGTAGACTTCATATTTGAACTGATTAGAGCATCTCCAATTTTTAGATAAGAAAAGGTAGGCTTCCCTCATTTTCTTTTCAACTGTAAACTTAATAGAATGGGCTAAATTGTTGAGCCTACCAAGAAATAAGTCACATCCAAATATTAGGCCAAAGGCATAAAATATCATCTATACCTGTACCAAACCAGGTTAAAATTAACAATCGTAGGCAAAATTCTACTTTCAAAAAATTCCATATATAAATTAGCTAGTACAGGTGAAAGGGGATTTCCATAGCCAATCCCAAACGACAAACATAAAACTTATTTTCAAACTGAAATTTACAATCTTTGACACACAGCTTAATTAACTCAATAAGAGTGTTGTGTTGAACAGGGAAAGAATATTCAGAAATCTTATCTTTTAAGAAATCAAGTAGGTCATCAACAGGGACTTTTGTGAATAGCGAGCATACATCGAAGCTTACCAATTTGAAATAAGTTTTATGTTATGTCGTTTGGATTGGCTATGGGAAATCCCCTTTCACCTGTACTAGCTAATTTATATATGGAATTTTTTGAAAGTAGAATTTTGCCTACGATTGTTAATTTTAACCTGGTTTGGTACAGGTATATAGATGATATTTTATGCCTTTGGCCTAATAATTTGGATGTGGACTTATTTCTTGGTAGGCTCAACAATTTAGCCCCATCTATTAAGTTTACAGTTGAAAAAGAAAATGAGGGAAGCCTACCTTTTCTTGATCTAAAAATTTGGAGATGCTCTAATCAGTTCAAATATGAAGTCTACCGTAAGCCTACTAATAATAACTCTTACGTGCATTTTTATTCTGACCATCATCCTTCGATTAAATCCTCTATTTCTCTGCTATGTTTCTTCGAGCATTGAGAGTTGTCAGTCCTGAATTTTTAGATTCCGAGTTATGCAATATCATGAATATTGGTACTAAATTATGTTATCCTATTTCATTTTTAGATAACTGTCTTAAGAAAGCCAAGAATAGGTATTATAATAATGTAATTGTAAAGGAATTTCAGCGTAAAAATATCCTTAGCCTACCTTACCATGTTAATTTTCAATACCTTCCAACTGTACTTAAAGCAATTGGCATTAATGTAATCTTTAAGTATAATAATACTGTTAAATCACGCCTAATAAAGAATAGCCCTGATAATGTTGTTGGTTGTGTGTATTCGATCGGATGTACACAATGTAACTCAGTATATATAGGCCAAACCGGTAAAACGTTAGATATTAGGGTAAAACAGCATAAATATGCTTGTAGAACAGCTAGTACTTCCAATGCTTTATTTAACCATATGTATAGATGTAACCATAGCATCAAGTGGGATAGTTCTAAAGCGCTTGTTAAAAACAGAGATATAATAGAACGAAATATTCTAGAATGTGCATTTATTCAT
>JAJOZX010009801.1:80000-82500 GCA_023014485.1 Bathynomus jamesi
GGGGAGGATGTTAAATAATCCTATCAAGAAAAAAAAACTCACCTCTGGAACATAGTCCCTAACTTACCAACAGTCAAGTCTAGTTTATTTTAACTCCCACTATATACTTTCCTTCTCTCTACCTATCATTCATTTCTACAGATTATAATGTTACCTTAAAACTACACGAGAGAAAAGGCTTTTATCTGTGACTGTACAAAGGTTTGATGGATTGTAAGCAGAACTTACAGTATTGTGATACGTTTAGAAATCAATCTTTTCCGAAATATATGAAATATTTCCTTTCATAATAAAACGGACTACGTCGTGACCATTTCGCGACACTACTTTCGTTAAATGAGCGATATTAAGCGACGTTGGGTTTGGATGGGTGACCTTTCTCTGCATTCAGATGATGTATAGACCCGTGATTCAGATTCCACATTAATCTGTAAGTTCCCTCCGTCACACGGGCTTCGCTGTTACGAAGGACACTAGTAGTATAGTTGCATATAGTCATGAGAGTTAAAATGAACCAAATTTGTCTGTTTTCTTCATTTACTGTTGAATACGAAAATACTGGATTTTACCATTCCTGGATTTAATAATCACAAGAGAAAAAGATCACTTTTCTCTTAATGTGCCGCGGCTGGTGCATAACTTTTGTACGGGAGTCTGCAGAAGAATTATTGACTGATATGTTATATCTGACAGTTTTACATTCATTATAATATGACCTATTTTATATTTTAAGAAGAAATATAAAATCTGGAAGATTGGGAGAAGAAAGAACTTTCTGCATCTTGTGCCAAGTGATGAGTTACAGAGTTACAGCCTAACAAAGAGCCCAAAAAGGAAGTAGAAACGTTAGAAATAACAACAAAAAAACGCTGAAAACTTTTACCATGCTTACATTTATTGACATGTAAAACTTTCACGAGGGAATAATAGTAATAGTAAAATATAGAACAGACAAAGCTCATCCCCTCCTCCGCTAGCCACTGCTGACAGAAAAGAGTGGTGAAAGAAGATTTATAGGAAAGTAGAAAAAAGTATAATGAAAAGAATAGCTTCAGAGTTCATTCACACCATGCGTACACTTATCTCGTGTACTCAGTTACGCATTAGAAGACAGCGGAAAATGAAAGATAGCATGACTACTAAATTACTAATCTAATCTACGCCATGCATTTTTTAAAGGATTTTTTTATTTATTAAGTATGTGGCATTATAGTCTTCGTTTGGACTGTTCTGAGACCGAATTATGTTATTATAGTAATGTTCATCGTCATAGGTGTTGTTGACTGAGAGGGGCCATACCCAATCACTTTGATAATTCGGTCTCCGAACAGTTCAAACGAAGAACTCATAACTTGGCGCAAAATGCAAAAAAAAAATTCTCTTTCCAATCCTCCAAATGATTACAAAACCACATTCGATCTGTTTTCAATGGTTTAGGTTGAACATGAAAGGGTTTCAAGCCAGTCCGTGAACGATAGCGCTGAACAGTTTGACGACAAATTTGCTTTGCCCGCTTCTCCAATATCTCTCTGGCGACGCTCGAATTGTTACGTCGCCGTTTTCCACTATTCGCATCAATGATTGCTTTGCTCTCTTGTGACAGTTTTTCCGGGGGTTCTTCCCCAAACTCAGTAGAGCAGTTTTCGTAACCTTTTTTCCAGTTTCTAGTAACCGACTGTTCACTTCGTTTCACCCTTTCAGCAATCCACTCTGGATTGATAAACGTTGCTCCCGCTTCTATTGCTTCACGAAATGCGTTGCCTCGTATCCGATCAATAAATCTTTGGTCCTCGCTGTCATTCAGTACGTTTGGCATCGTTCACAGTTCTTCCTAAAATATAAAATAGGTAATATTATAATGTACAAACCTATTAAATATAACATATCAGTCACTAATTCTTCTGCAAACCCTTGAACAAAGGTTATGGACTACCCGGTATACAGAAAAGGATTGGGTATGAATTATTATAGCTTCTGCCCCTTACTATTTAAAATGAATTCAGTACGGACTCTAGTATACCACTTTAGTTTTACGTACTTTAGTCTTTATAACAAAATCTTATTTCAGTAATAATGGATTCCCTTACAGACTTATTAATAGATTCAACTCTCTCCAAAACTCTTAATTCAATTTATCGTCCAAAACTTCTTATTATTATTACTGTCCCTAAAGAAAAACCATTTTATCGATACGTTCAGGTTGGCACTGTAAATACTCCATTAATGAACGTCCTTTCAAAATCGAATTCTTTCCAAAGAATGTATTTTTTGTTTCACGAATCCTTTAGCTGTCGGTTCTTTCTTCAAATTCAAAGATCCAGTTCCACTTTTGATGAAGTCCGAATTAATTTACGAATTTAATTGTCTTTCTCGTAAAGATAGAACGTACGTTCAAAAATTCTTAAATAAAAAAAAATGCTTCAAATAGAGGCACGCTTCTTACTAGCTCAGAATCATCAGCTTCACGAAGCCACGCTAATAAACGTAAATAAAAATTCGA
>JAJOZX010009801.1:85000-115000 GCA_023014485.1 Bathynomus jamesi
AAAGCATAATTATTAAAGTTTTTCTTTATTTTATTTCCGATCGCATCAAAGACGCTGAAACTGATTGAAAATGGCGACAGTAGAAGAGATGGTTAACTGTGTTTTATAGCTAGCTGAACTGAAGTTCATAACAGCTATGAGAAGAAAGTTTCCTGCTCATTACCAGTAAGATACACCACATAAGAACTCGATCAACAATTGGAAAAGTTTTTAAAAAAATGGGTCACTGAATGACAGACCTCGATGCGGGAGGCCTCAAATCAGTGAGGAGACTGTGCCCGTCCTCCATGAAGCATTTGAGAGGAATCCACAGAAATCGTTGGGACGGGCATCGGATCAACTAAATATCCTGAAATCAACAGTGTAGAAAAGTTATTAAAGTGAAATTACATGAACATGCGTACAAGATTCAGGTGGTTCAAACGTTACTGGAAGATGACCACCATGGAAGGTTAGAGATCTGTGAAGAGTTCCAGTAAAAAATCAAGAATTCCCTCGGGTTTCTGGACGAGTTGACACTTTCTGAAGATGTAACATTGTACATTATGGCGAAATCAACCGCCACAATTGCAGCATTTCGGAACAGAGAAACCTCACGAAGTCTGGCAACACGAAAGATACTCACCAAAAATCAGTGCATAGGTACGAATGAAACAGCATAAAGAATGAAGACTATTATGAGCAGATTCGTAGTAAAAAAGATTAATAAATTCGCTATCATATTCTCATCAGTAGTGAAAGACAAACAAGAATGAAATAAATATGTGGAATTTGTTTATTTTCATAGAAACTGAAAAATATAATAACTTAACCCTTTAAGGACTGAAGGTACAAATTGCTAACGTTTCAAATACAAACATTCATAACTTAACCCTACAAAACATTCAGGGCTTAAAGGGTTAAAAGTAGGACGAGGGGAGAGTGACTCAACAAGTTGATAAGAAGTTACTTATTAAATTATATATTCAATTAAGGAAGAGTCTTCCGGAATCGATTCAGTCCGAGTTTTCTGTCAAGATAAAGCTAGTGTAAAACCTCCAAAACAGATAAATTGTTGGTTTTAGCGAGAGAGGACTCGCCATGCCTGACTAAAAGCTATAAAAATCCTGATATGAATTCTGCTCAATGTCTTTGGGATGACAAAATGCTGGAAATCAGCTTAAGAGGACATAAATCCATGAAGTTAATGTTATGTGTATATACTGAATGTTTGTTGAACTATTTGTGTGTGTGTGTGTGTGTGTGTATATATATATATCTATATATATATATATATATATATATATATATATACGAACATATGAAGAGAATCGCCGGTGTATTTCGTTCACTGCTTTCGTACTTTAAGAGTAAACATAATAGGTTACATAGGAACAGTAAAATTATTGATTCCATAAACGGAAGTACTCAGCAAGGGTGACGAAGGACTCGGTTGCCGAAAAAGTTCACGAATACCGCAACAGTTCACGAATCAGTGATTCGTGAACTGTTGTGGTGTTTCATTCGCAAAGCCAAAGAGTACAGACCAATAAGGTTAATTCATGTACAAAAGTTTGATTTAAATATTATTACAAACTAGAGTGTGCTGTCCCAGGGGTCCTAGGGCGTGTCATTTAATCGATAAGTGATTCTAGCTGAAATAAAGTTAGGTTAGGTTAAGTTAACTTGTTTTTTAGCGTGCCCATAGAATGCCCCGTCGACCAAATGGGTATTGGTATAGGTCCCACTCTCAAACCAAACAGTCTTGAAATCATTTATGAGGAAGACATCAAAACCAAATTTGAAGTAAAATTCTTAATTCAAAATAAACCATGAAAACGACATCATTCTAACAGAAGCTAATTTCAGTAAAAGCTTTTTCAGTGTTTGACCGTTAATGTTCTAATAGGTTTTATAGGTTACAAAGTTTATTAGAGAATATATATATATAATATATATATATATATATATATATATATATATATATATATATAAAATTCCTTCACAAAAGCGACTGTTCTGTCTGGTGATATCTGGTAACAAGTTGTAACTACAACATTATATTGCACTATGATATCTTCGTACTAACTAGCAGTCCCTGAAAAAAAACACTCAAAACAAACACACACACACACACACACACACACACACACACACATACACGCGCGCGCAATATATTATATATATATATATATATATATATAAAACTTCTTTGGCCAAGTTCCAAATTTTTAGATTTTTGTTGTCTGGTTAAATTGATTTTTTTATTATTTTTTTTTAATTTCGATGTCTAAGAAAGAGGGAAACCC
Source organism: Bathynomus jamesi (assembly GCA_023014485.1). NCBI lineage: Eukaryota > Metazoa > Arthropoda > Malacostraca > Isopoda > Cirolanidae > Bathynomus > Bathynomus jamesi. The sequence continues at coordinate 87,289 of JAJOZX010009801.1, forward strand.
GATGACGACGGTCTGTTTATATGCAAAACGAAGTCCATAATAAAAGTCTTTACATGCACTGTATGGAGCCGCGCAGAAGACTGTACATTAATTTTTATGGTGTTTGTAAAAGTACTTTTGAACGTAAATGTATCCTACTAAATATTGTAATTATTGTACTTATAGATAATTATGTATTAGTATTATGTAAAATATTATGTAATATCGTTCCACTGGCATTTTATTGGATCTAATTCTATTGGATCTAATTTTTTATGTATCATAAATTAAATTAATATATATGTGTGTGTTTGTGTGGTGTGTGTGTGTGTGTGTGTGTGTGTGTGTGTGAAGCTAAACCTTTTTTTTAGCCTCATTATGGATGTGTTGGCCCAGGGGATAAAAGATCAATCCCCTTGGTGTATGCTCTTTGCAGACGATATTGTTCTGTGCAGCAACAGGAGAGAAGTAGTAGAAAGAAAATTGGAGGAATGGAGGAGGGCTTTTGAAGACAGAGGGTTGAAAATCAGCAGAAAGAAAACGGAGTACCGAGGTTCTACGAAAATCAAGACTCAGAAATTAGTTTAGAGGGAGCGAGGTTAAAGAGAGTAAGTAAGTTTACGTACTTGGGATCGACAGTGGCTGAGGACGGTGAGCTGGACACAGAAATAACACACAGAGTGCAATCTGGTTGGAAAAATTGGAAGAAAGTTTCAGGGGTGTTGTGTGACCGAAGAATAGGCGCAAGGGTTAAGGGAAAGGTGTATAAGACTGTGGTAAGACCGGCTATGATGTACGGGGCTGAGTCTTGGGCTATAAAGAAAGATCATGAGAAAAGACTAGATGTAACGGAGATGAGAATGCTGAGATGGATGTGCGGAGTGACAAGGTTGGATAGAGTAAGGAATGAAAGGATAAGGGGCACAACAAAGGTTGGAGAAATCTCGAGGAAGATACAAGAAAGTAGACTGAAATGGTATGGACATGTGATGAGAGGGGACGAAGATTATGTAGGTAAGAGAACGATGAATATGGAGGTGCATGGCAGGAGAAAGAGAGGCAGACCGAAGCGAAGGTGGATGGAGAAGGTGAGGGACGATTTGAGGGAGAAGGGTTTGTCGGAGGAAGAAGCCCAGGACCGGGCTGTGTGGAGGAGGCTGGTCAGAAACGCCGACCCCGCATAGAGGCGGGAACGGGCGAAGAGAAAGAAGAAGATTATGGAAACTGATAAATAATAATAATAAAGTCAAAATTTTACATCTATTTGCATTTTCACATTTTATTTACGATTACCAATGTTTATGATGATGTTATATTAATATTTATCAGTGTCCGCTTTAAAATTCAGTTTTCTATAATGAATAATTAATACGCATAATAAAACATAGCATAAAAGAAAAACAAAAATTCTAACGAAGAAACTATAAAAAAAACTTTAAAAACTCGATTAAAATGGCGATAATATATTTTAAATGAATGTTTTAAAGCTTTAAAACCATCTTATAACAATCACATCTGAAAACCTGTTTTGGGAACAATGCATCCCCCCCGCTTCTATTTGTTTCCCTATATTGGAGATACTTCTTCCAGTCCCCATAAACGACAATTATAATGTTTAAAAAAAATATAGAATTAAAAAAGAAAAAGTTTATATATGCATATAGATAATATATATTTGCGAGCCGACTTTACGAGCGTTGAAAGACTGGTTTATATGTTCTATATGTATATATATATAAATAAATATAGAGAGGAACGTTCAAAATTGAGCTCAGAGACGTTCAAAATTGAGCTCAGAGACGTTCAAAATTGAGTTGTTGAGTTGATCGTTCATTCTTTATATTATCGTTGTTGTAATATTTTATAATGCGAGCGAAGATTCGCTAAATGGAAGAGTGTTCGTTGAAAAATAATGATTCAGACATCTTTTGTATGACGTGTTCTGACCATGTTGGGGAAAACAAGGTGACTTATATAGGATTCGATGTTACAGGCCCCGATTTATGGAGTGAAATGGGTGTGGTGAAGGTTTGTTCGCGTATTTAATGTTTCGTTTTCCCCTTTTAATTTAATTTATAAATCTTAATGATATCATTACCTGTCAGTATAGACATTTTTATTTAGAGAGAGAGAGAGAGAATGTCGGTATATCATTCAAATTCCATTATTTCCTCACTCCGACATTTCATTGCTCTCTCTCTCTCTCTCTCTCTCTCTCTCTCTCTCTCTCTCTCTCTCTCTCATTTATCTATCTATCTTATGCATAGACTCTTCTCCTTTATTCCATCTCTCTTCTCTCTTCCAGCCCCCATACCTCCTATATCCGCTCCTGGCCCTCCTATAACTCTTTCTGTCCGAGTTTCTGAATGTCCGCATATATCTCTGAAACTGACAGACAATGAACGGGCATCGATGCCCAAAACATTTTTTGAACCTTCCGCGATGCCCACCATACCCATGGCCATCTTTTATATCTTTTTGACATGTATTTATTGCCGAACGTTGAATGGAGATTAATTTTTTTATTGTTCAAAGATTTTCCGAAGTAGTCATAAATTCTGTTCTTTACCAATACTAGCAAAAAACCCGCCTTACGGGCAGGATATTTTTGCTGGTTCCTGCGGAAGGCTGTTATTACCCTTCGGGCAATACATATTTACTGTACAGCAGTGGCGGCTTTACAGAGGAGGCATGGGAGGCTGTGCCTCCTCGGTTTCAACAGGCTGTAAATATTTTTTTCCTAAACTGCAAAATTTAAAAATTTTAATATAATTTAAGTAAAAATTTTTAATTAGCAATGGAATCACCCTCCCCCTTCGAATATAGTTGTTAAAAGTTTAATTTTCAATAGAATCACCCTCCCCCCTCGAATATAACTGTAACCTTTAGCTATAATAGTCAAATTCAGCACGAGAAATCGAAAGGAAGAAGTATTCAGGAAAGCCTCCCTTCAGCTTCTTGGTTGTCATGGCAACGTACGGATGCCACGCTTATATTCTGCCCTGTCAAAAGACATGAATTTGTGAAATGGAGGCCCGAAATCACAAATCCTCCGCGAGCTTTATCATGGCTAGCCAGTGGGCGGAGTTAAATGGCTGTTGCCTAGCAACCAGATCTTCGGAGTCAAAATTATTGCTAAATACCACGTGAAATTGAATTTTTATTTAGTTATTATATTTTGTTTACACGAACCTGTTACGTTGTCATTCAACTCTTTATAAGTGAATTTAGTGTTATTTATATGTGATTTAGTGTACCCAACGTAGGTATGTCAGTGTTAACTTGTTATTTGTACGTTTTTAAAGGCTACGTTATGGTAGTGTTATGTTATTTGTAAGTTTTTGAAGGCAATATATCAGAGTTTATATTCTTTGTGTGAACTTAACCCTTCAAAATGGAAGAAGTTACTGATATAATCGTTTCACTATTGGACATTTCTTTTGTTAGAAGAAGCGAAGAAAATAAAAGATACATTTTAAATAAAGGTATATCAACTCCAAACATATCTTGTGTTCAAATAAATAAGAGCAAAAACAGAAGTTTTAAATCTAACTGGTATGACAGATATAAGTGGCTGTGTGGAAGTTTGCAAAAAAACCGGTTTGTTTTGCTGGTCTTGTCTTTTAGTTGGTGTGAAAAAAAATGTATGGAGTGACGAAGGGTTTCGTGATTGGAAGAACTTGGCAAGGAACTTGGAGAGACATTCCACTTCGAAAGAACACATTCAAAATGATATTTGTGTTAAACAGTTATCTAAATAGGTGTTCAGTATTTTTGAACAGCTAAATGAACACGCGAAGAGATCGAAAAATGAGTACAATGCAAACGACTCAACCTTGCTGGTATGAAAATATCATAAATAGGTTTGCTGCTGGAAAAGAAAGGAGAATTGATCTTCTTTTCAAGTAGAAGACGTAAGTAAAACCAATTGATGATTTTCGTTTTATTTTCTGATATTTTAATAACTTTACTCCATGTTGTTTAGTTAATTTATAATAACGGTTAGTAACTTAACGGTAGTATCTATATTATGAATAATTTTGTACAGATTAAGCCATCTTAATTTAAGTAATTTTTTTATGGGCATTTGCCATATATAACTATCCTCGCACTATGTAATAAAACATAGCAATAATTATTGGTGGGCCTTCCCACCCTCTCAGACCACGAGCCGCCACTGCTATACAGTCATGGTATTAATGTGTTGGTATTATAATCCCAGAATATTGCAGTTTGCTTGGTACTTCTTCCGAGTGATGGCTTCCTTTTTCTTGCCATGTTCAATCCCTAAGATTCTTCGTCTGGATTAAGTTTTCAGAACATTCCCAATTTTTTTTTTTTTTTTTGGCACAATAATCAAGCAATAAAATGTAATGAAAATTATTTTAAGAAAATTTTTAGCGAGTTAAAGTTTAACATTTACAATTAACTCACGAATCGCTTAAATTTTAAATGCAGCTTCACAGATTTTACTTGAAGCTCACGAAGCAGTTAAATTTAAGATAAAACGTATCACTTTTTTTTTTAAACTTATTGTGGCTCCCGATGCGTAGCTAAAAATGTTGATGGCTAACATTCTTTTCTAAATTTATTCACCAACTGAATTTTCTTCATTCCACGAAAGTGTATTATTAAACTCCGTAGAAGCGTGTTGGCACTTGATTTACTCGTAGATTTCAATGATAGGGAAGGCCACTAGTCCACGCTTCTATAAAATTTTATATTTTTCTAATAGCCAGAAAAGCAGATCAACAAATTCACGAAAGAAAATAACCATCAAAATTTTTATTTTGACATCCCAAGACATTGGCAATGGGTCAAAATCTTGAAATTTAGGTGCTTCGTGTCTTAGCATATAACTTTTGGGGGCGGATAAATTGCGCATTATATCGATAAGCTAAAAGTTAGCAAGGCTCAAGGCCCTGACGCGCTTTATCCTAGACATCTGAAAAATTTGAAAGACGTTATCGTAGGCCCCTTAACGAAGATTTTTAATCAGTCACTGGAAGCGGGATTATTCCTGAAGACTTCAAATTAGCTAACGTTACGCCCATTTTTAAAAAAGGCGACCGCACAGTAGCTAGCAATTATGGGCTTATTAGCTTAACGTCAATTGTCGGTAAACTTTTGGAATCCGTAGTTAGGGATCGTACCATCGATCACTTAGAAAGTCGCGATTTGATTAATAGTAGTCAGCATGGGTTTCGACGCCATAGATCTTGTTTAACTAATTTGTTAGAATTTTATAACGAAATAGTGCGCGAATACGATAGGCATAGATCGGATGACGTTATTTATTTAGACTTTAGAAAAAGCGTTCGATACAGTTCCGCATAGAAGATTAATTGCGAAGGTTAAAGCGCACGGTATACGCGGTCAGGTAGCTAACTGGTTAGACACCGTTAGAGGAATGGCTTCGTGCTAGGAAACAGAGGGTCGTTGTTAATGGTAGTGAATCGGGGTGGTTGGATGTAGGTAGCGGTGTCCCTCAGGGTTCAGTGTTAGGCCCATTGCTATTCGTAATCTACATTAACGACATAGATGTAGGCTTGACCAGTAACGTGTCAAAATTCGCGGACGATACTAAAATAGACGGTAAAGTTCTTAACGTGGACGATAGAAATAGGCTTCAAGACGATGTAAATAGGATTATGGAGTGGACGGATAAGTGGCAGATGCAATTTAACGTAGACAAATGTAACGTTTTGCATATACGTTCTCGTAACAACAATTACACGTACACGATGGATGATAGACAGTTAGCGAACGTTGACAAGGAACTTCAACGGAGGAAGTAGATTTAGGCGTACGTGTATCTAAAGATTTAAAAGTTAGGAACCAGTGCCTGAAGTCTTGAGCAAAAGCTAATAGGATGTTAGGCTTCATAGAGCGTAATTTCGAATTTAAATCGAAGAATATTATATTGCCCCTTTACAAGTCCCTAGTCAGGCCTCATTTAGAATATGCCGTTCAGTTTTGGTGCCCGTATTTGCGTGAGGATATTGATAGGTTGGAAAGGGTTCAGCGTCGCGCCACGAAACCAATTCCGTCATTGCGCAGCAAGTCTTACGAAGATAGGATTAAAGAGTTAGACTTGCATTCACTCGAAACTAGGAGATTAAGGGGGGAGCTTATTGAAGTTTTCAAAATCGTTAATAAAATCGATAACGTAAATTTTGACAAACTGTTCACTTTCGATAATAACAATACTCGTAATAACGGATTTAAGTTGCGTGGCAAACGTTTCATTACTAATATCGCTAAAAACTTTTTTACGTTTAAAGTAATTGATAAATGGAATAATCTTCCCGCGTCCGTCGTGAACTCTACCAGCGTTAATATGTTTAAAAACCGTTTGGATAGGCATTTTAAAAATATTAACGTTGTTTAAAATAAAAAAAATAATTAGCAACAGGAGCTCCGGGGGTAATGGTCGAGGATGAGTCTGTTGACGATTAATGCCAGCTTGTGACATGCCAGCAAAAAAAAAAAAAAAATTTAGACTAACACGAACTTAGATGTAGCTCGTAGCGTAAACTAACCCACTTTTTGTTATACTCTTTATACCTTTTTTTTTTCTTATCCTCTCCTTACTTGCATGTCTGTAACTCTCTTTACTTGCATGTCTGTAGTTTGCATGGTATGATAGTGTTTGAGTTAAGACTGTGTTTGCATGGTTTGTAAGCGTTCTTAGTTTACTTCTTTTCAGCTTTCACCCCTCTCCTATTCTCTTCCTATTTTTCCGACTTGTCGGCAGTGGCTGGCGGATGATGATGGTGAGTCTTTCTCTCTCTTTTTCTGAATGAATTTTAACCCACGAATGATAGGTTTTGCTACTTACTTAACCCCTTATTCTCTTCTTTTAACCCCCTACTCTCTTCTTTCTCTCGGGCTAACCTTAGAGTGGATCTTAGGGTCTTTGTTAGCCTTAGCTTCTGTAGATCTGTAGATCATCACATATCACAATTCATCCGTCTGTTCGTCTGTCTCATTTTCAGGTCCAAACGACTGAACCGATTTTCCTGAAACTTGATGACCTTTGGGATCCCTGGAGTGTTTTTAGCAACCTTTTTTTTTTTTGTATATATATATATATGTGTGTGTGTGTGTGTGTGTTGTGTGTGTGTATGTAAGATCTGTTCCTTCAGGCAGGCATTTGCAACAAGCCGTGTGAGTGAACAGTACCTCGAAATGCGGAGCACTTCCGTTGGCGTATAATATACCGCCTCAACACGATTGGGTAAACTCTCCACGAGATTTTTGCAGATATCTGATGTCAACTGTGCGAAGTGTGCCCACCCCTCCTTTATACAACAGTTCGGACAGTTGCCCGAGGCTACTGGACTTTTGGAGTTCTCTCGCGAAGTTCTCTTTCAGATGGCACGGAAGATATTCAATGGGATTGAGAGCACGTTGATGTCATTATCTGTAAACTAGGTCAAGGGGCAATGTTCTGTTGAAAGAATGTGTCAAACTGTTGTGAAAAACCTCGATTAAAGTTTCCTGAAGATGCCAATATACCTATGACATAAAGTCCAATATGTAATGTTGATTTAAGTGTATTGACCTCAACCACTGGCTGGAGTCACACTTCAGACCGATTGAAAGCCGACAGTTATATTATAAAAGGGGTTATCATACTCAAAATCAAGCTTTTACAATAAGGAAATTCAAACTTTTGAAATTGGCCCAAAAAGTTTGAAACATATTTTACGATTTAACCATCGTTTTGGCATTAATTTGGCGTACATCTGATAGTCATCAAAATTAATGTTTTTGATTATAATTCTTCATAAAAGAGTTTACATAGAAGTATTAGAATTTATATACGGTGTGTGTGTATATATATATGTGTGTGTGTGTGTGTGTGTGTGTGTGTGTGTGCATGGAACAAGGAACTCTTCTGGGAAAATTAAATCCACTATAGTCCGAATAAGTAATGTTAAATGACAAACACTATAGTTTTTCCTTTTTCATGATGTTAGCCCGGTCCCAAACCTGGATCATATCTGCTTTGACGATAGCTGGTGAGGGAAGCTATATTTCTGGGGCCACTTTACGAGTGACCCAGAGCCGGATTTAGACGTGTGGAGGCCCTGGGCAGCCTCCATGTGGAGGCCCCCCTACCTTAAGGGAAGACATAATTGAAGTCATCCATAAGATTCATAATATAATTAACATACATACACTTTCAAAACATCGTGCACTCTTGCGTCTGTCCATTCCACTCATTTCTGCAAAAAATGAAAGCCTCGGGTTACTCGGGTATTCCATTGTAGTGAGAGTAGGCCTAAAAGAGTAATAAAAACAAAATAATAATCAGTACACAACAAATAGTAATTGGTAAAAGTTTATGTACTACAGTGGTATTGGATGCGCGTGTTTTTTTGTTGATCATCTATCGGGTTTTTCTAGTTTCGGGTTTTTTCTATTTTGATAATGGCTTGTCAATATGTGGAGGCCCCCAAGATGTGGAGGCCCATGGGCAGCTGCCCACTTTGCCCACTCCTAAATCCGGCCCTGGAGTGACCCGTTGCCCACGTCGGGCAACACCATGAAAAAGAAAAAACTATAGTGTTTGTCATTTAACATTACTTATTCGGATTTTTCGGATAGTGGATTTAATTTTCCCAGAAGAGTTCCTTGTTCTATGCACGGTCTCTGTGTATCATGAAAGAACCTCAGGGGACCAATCTGAGTTCAATCCCATATATATATATATATATATATATATATATATATATATATATATATATATATACAGGGTGGCATAAAAAAGTCGCGTATTCATAGTTTAAGCGGAAGTATGAAGAGTTAAACATCTTTTCATAAAGACCATCATTCCGCCCATACGCACATTTCAGGGTACGAGCAGCTCGCAACAGCAATGCCAAGCAAATAGGGGGTCTTTTAAAGTACTGACGAGGTTTCCGCACGTGGTTCATCACCCCTGAAAGCAACAATGCTCTATATTAGTCTAATCAAAAGAACATCCTTATCAGTATTGAATTTATGCAATATATATATATTATATATATATATATATATATATATATTATATATATGCATTTTTGTTGTTTTTGAACAATTGTTCAGAATCGATCTGTGCTCGGCCACGCCACAGCAGTGCTTCCGGTTAGATCACTACTGGGAACAAGCGACGTTGGGTTTGTTCAGTAGTTGTATGGATAACTGTCCTCTACGTTCAAATGATGTAGAGATGGTTCGGATCCCACGTAAAAGCTGTAGGTCCACTCCGTTACCTGATTATATACAGGGTGGCGCAAAAGTCGCGCATCATAGAATTTCAGTGTTGACACTGAAAATTCTTATGATGCGCGACTTTTTATGCCACTCTATATATATATATATATATATATATCATGTATTTTATATATATATATATATATATATATATATATATATATATACACACATATATATCGGAGATGTTGAGGGCTACGTCGCAGCCAATGTCGTAACACCGCTTCAGGTTGATCAGCGAAGTTAAGCGACATTGGGTCTGGGTAGTAGTTGGATGGGAGACCAAACTCTGCGTCCAGACTATGTAGCGAAACCCTGGTTCGGAGCCCACGTAACAGCTGTAAAGTTCTACTTCATACGACCTTAGAAGATGTTGCGAAGGAGGTCAAACAACCCCCATCATTACAGGGATGTGGAAATGAAAAATATATCAGCTCGATTTTCGACATCAGTTCCTCTCGAAATGAAATATCAGTTCCGATTTCAGTTTAAAATTTTTTATTTTTTTATTTTCACATTTTTTCGATATCAGTTTTATGTCGATATCATTTATGGCTACTCAGATGTATAGTACTTATACAGGCCTTAGGGAATGCCTTCCTTTACAGATATCGTGTGAATACCATAGCATAGTATATGTCTTGGCTACATGTCGTCAGTAAAAATCGTTAATATATGACTCTCTCTCTCTCTCTCTCTCTCTCTCTGACAGCTCAGACGTTGTAGTTTCAGTGAGAAACAAAAATATTTCGTTCCAAATCATTCAAAGTGGGTACACTGGGTATACTGGGTTTGTACACTGGGTTGCTTTTACTGTACTTCGCTCCATTATACAGTATATAATACAATATAATGTATTATATAGACCTAATATTCTTCTACATTTTATACTTCAACAATTTATACATTAAAGAACTCTAAACATACGAAGCGTCTCCAATAAGGTCCTTTCGTCTATGGAAGTTTCAAATGAACTGTTATTTCAAAATTCAGCCGAAGGTATTAATACAAACGCGGGGTCGATAGGCGAAGTTAATCCTGACCTGACCTGACCTCCATATTCATGTAAAAGTAGCTAGCTATTAAAATGACAAAAATGACCTGCCGTCTGCCAGCTATAAAAATAATCCTTTAATATATGAGGATATGCGTTAATCCTTTACTTTACATCGTGATTCTCTATCTTTCATTAGAGGCCTATCACTTAAAGCTTGTATATGAAGAATTTCCTGTTAATTGTCCTTAGGCCTATTCAAAAATCTCATATTAGAAAAAATTTTAAACTATTTTTTTGTTTTTCTTTGCTCGTTCCCTCACTCACCTTTGTATTTTATATAGTATGCTATCGTAATTAAAAGGATCCCCTGAAGATCAGGGCCCCCAGCCCAGCCTTCTTTAGTTTGCCTTATAAGGCTAACTAACGAAAATATCACACCCTAACCTAACCAATCGTCAATGGCGTACAGTTGACCTAACGATTGGTTAGGTTCGGTCGTGATATTTTCGTTAGTTAGCCTAAGAAGGCTTATAAGGCTAACTAGAGAAGGCTGGGTGCCCTGATCTTCAGGTGATCCAAATAAAATTATTATCGTAAATAAAATAAATTAATTAATTAATTAATTAATAGTTAAGTAAATAAAACTTAAATAAAATTTTATATTTATTTCTATTTCGATATAAACGTTTCCAGTTTTTCATTTCACATTTATTCAATTTCAATTTCAATTTCAATTTTTTTTTCATATTTTTTCAATTTTGTTTCTTTTTTTTTGGAGCAAGTGTAGTTTACGTCCCCTGTGGTGCCTAGTGTAGTTTACGTTCCCCTACATTATCCTAGTGTAGTTTATGTTCCCCAACTTTGTCCGCGTATACCTAATCAAATAAAACGTTAAAACTAACGAAAATATTACGACTTAACCTAACCAATCGTCAATTTATATATATATATATATTATATATATATATATATATACAGGGTGTCCCATAAGTCCGGCATCATAGGAAAAATAATAAAAAAAGGCAAAACAAAAGCTTTTATTTACAGAACGTGCTCAATATGTCCACCATTGTTTTCAATACACAAATTCAGACGTAATACCCAGTCAGCAAGCACACGGTGAATGATGTCAGGAGTAATGGTGTTACATGCCCCAATAATGCGCTGCCGCAAATGTTCAACACTCATAATTTTCTCTGTGTATATCAGCGTTTTCAAGTGGCCCCAGAGATAAAAATCTAGTGGCGTGAGATCCGGGCTTCTAGCTGGCCATTCCACAGGCCCTCGACGTCCTATCCAATGACCAGGGAATTGTTGGTACAGGTATTCGCTTACTTGGGTGCTGTAATGTGCAGGAGCGCTGTCTTGCTGGAACCATGTTGGGAAATTTCCTTCTTCGTTCAAGACGCTGGGAAATGCTTCTTCCTTGAGCGTACGTAGGTAGGTGCCTCCAGTGACATGTTCATCGAAAAAGAGGGGGCCTATGATGAGATCCTTCCAAATGCCACACCATACCATCACCCGAGATGCACCTTGTTCCTTTGAAGGGGTATACCAGTGAGGGTTGTTTTGAGACCAGTAGCGGGTGTTCTGTCGATTTACCTCACCATTTCCATAAAAAACAGCCTCGTCACTGAACAGAATGGTGGACTGGAAATTGGCATCCCGAGCATAAATTATGGTTTGTAGAAATAGAAAAATATGAATTTCTCCTACGATGGCGGACTTATGGGACCCCCTGTATATATATATATATATATATAAATTGACGATTGGTTAGGTTAAGTCGTAATATTTTCGTTAGTTTTAACGTTTTATTTGCTGGATTCATTTAAAAAATGTCTCTTAAAGATCCTAGTGTAGTTTACGTTCCCCATCTTTGACCTAGTGTAGTTTGTGTCCCCTTTTGCGTCAGGGGGACATAAACTACACTTGCTCCCTTTATTTTTTTTCAATTTCAGTTCTTGTAATAATTTCAATTTTATCAATTCCAATACTTATTAATTTCCCATCCCTGATATATATATATATATATATATGCATATAACTGCAATGACCGCGCAGTATATAAATGAATAGAAACGACATAAGTGTTAAGGAACGTTTCTGCACACGAGGAGGAGAGATAACGAATAGAAAAAATGAGGCGAACCGCCCAGGAATCGAACCCAGGGCCTTCCAATTGCCGGTCGGACGCTCTACCATTATGCTACGGACCTCACTCAATCACAAATCGAAATTCTCCCACATAGGGCAGAAACCAATGCCCTGAGAGGGCACCCTCGCAAATCGTGAATATGCGCATATAACTGCAATGACCGCGCAGTATATAAATGAATAGAAACGACATAAGTGTTAAGGAACGTTTCTGCACACGAGGAGGAGAGATAACGAATAATGAAAAATGAGGCGAACCGCCCAGGAATCGAACCCAGGGCTTCCAATTGCCGGTCGGACGCTCTACCATTATGCTACGGACCTCACTCAATCACAAATCGAAATTCTCCCACATAGGTCCGTAGCATAATGGTAGAGCGTCCGACCGGCAATTGGAAGGCCCTGGGTTCGATTCCTGGGCGGTTCGCCTCATTTTTCATTATTCGTTATCTCTCCTCCTCGTGTGCAGAAACGTTCCTTAACACTTATGTCGTTTCTATTCATATATATATATATATATAGTACTAATTTCCAAATAATTTCCAATTTCGAGCAATGAACCAAGTAGCAAAGATTACAAAAAAAAAAAAATTTTAAATTATGAATTCGTTCAGATAATTTTTCTTTCTGAAATGAAAGTAATAATGTTATTTTTTATTCGAAACCTGAATATATTTTATTTAGAATTAATAATTAATTAGTGAATTTCGGAATTAAATCCTTTATTAATATTTTATTACTTGTTAAAGGCAGATATTAAATAAGTCTCACAGTTATGAGAATTTGGTTAGGTTCAAACAAGAAAAAGGGTTTAATTACATAGTTCTCTCTCTCTCTCTCTCTCTCTCTCTCTCTCTCTCTCTCTAGGCACGAAGGTGCTGGCCTGGATAGTGTTCGGTGTACCGCGACAGTCGTTACCGAGAGAATAGACAAACTGAGCGCGTTTAAGGCTCCTGGCATCCTGGGCTAGACCAGTTCCTCCCCAGAGTGTTGCGGAAGGTGCGCGACCAGGTGGCTCCCCACCTGGCTACAGTCTTCAACAAATCGTTGGAGATGGGCCAGGTGCCTGGTGACTGTAGGAAAGCCAATGTGACCCCTATCTTTAAGAAAGGAAATCACGAAAGTCCAGGGAACTATCGCCCCATTAGTCTCACTTCGGTTGTAGGTAAATTATTAGAGGGGATAATAGCGGATAGGATCGTTGACCATTTGGATTCCTACAAGCTGCTTGGGGACTCCCAACATGGGTTTAGACGGCATAGGTCGTGTCTCACCAACTTGCTCGAGTTTTTCCACGTCATGTTGAGTGAGTATGATAAGAGTAGGGCGATTGATATACTTTATCTCGACTTTCAGAAAGCCTTTGATAAGGTACCTCACCCCCGGCTAATGGCCAAAGTGCGCGCGTTGGGTATCGGTGGGGAAGTAGGTAGCTGGATTGAAAACTGGCTGAAGAATAGGCGGCAGAGGGTTGTAATTAAAGGGACTAGTTCGGGTTGGGCCTCGGTCACTAACGGGGTTCCTCAGGGTTCCGTTTTTGGGCCACTGTTGTTTATCATTTACATAAATGATATCGACGGTGGCATCGTCAGGAGGATCGCCAAATTCGCTGATGACACCAAGCTTGGGGCCAATGTTGGGACGCCAGAGGCGATCGAGCAACTGCGTGCGGACCTATCTAGGATAGGAGAGTGGTCCGAAAAATGGCAAATGCCGTTTAACTTGGGTAAGTGCAAGGTGAAACATTGGCTACGCCAATCCCAAGTCGGACTACTCAATGTTGGGGAGTAATATCAAGGCCACTGATTTGGAAAAGGAATTGGGTGTGCTAATTAGCAGCGTTAAGTTTACGAAACAGTGCGTAGAGGTGGAAAAGAAAGCCCAGAAGTTGTTGGGTTATATCAGGAGGCAATTTCGATTTCGGAACAAGGAGATTGTGCTCTCGCTGTACAATTCTCTGGTTCGGCCGCACCTGGAGTATGCTGTGCAGTTCTGGTCGCCCACCCTCAGGAAAGATATTGAGAGGCTGGAGCGAGTGCAGGCGAGAGCCACAAAGTTAATCCCTTCCGTTAGGCATATGGGCTACAATCGACGCTTACGCGCCCTGAATTTGTTTTCGCTGGAAACTCGGAGGCTGCGCGGTCAACTGATCGAGGTTTTCAAGTTCTTACGCGGGTTCAACAATGTCGATTTTAGAAGCATGTTTAGTTTAAATGATAACCCAACTCGCAACAATGGTTGGAAGTTGGATTTGAAACGGTTTAGGACTAGTGTGTGTGTGGGGGAATTACTTTACGTATAAGATCTGTGACACGTAGAACAGGTTACCTTCAGAAGTTGTGAACAGTTCTTCTGTGGATCTGTTCAAGAAAAGGTTAGACCGAATCTTGCACACTATTTGAGGGTGACAGAATTTTTCCCTGGCACCCGTTGCCATTGGTACCTCCTCGGTATGGGCCGCAAGGCCTTTTTTAGGTACTACTTTTCCTTGTAACTCCTTGTAACTCTCTCTCTCTATCTCTATCTCTATCTATCTCTCTATCTGTCTATTTATCTATCTATCTATCTATTTATCTATCTCTCTATTTATCTACCTCTCTATCTATATACAGGGTGGCCATAAAGTCTAAAAACATAGAATCGTATTAAGGATTTATTAAGATAATGTACAACGGAGAAAAAGAATTATCTTAATATATCCTATGCTTCCAGACTTATGGCCACACATATATATATATATATATATATATATATATATATATATATACCTTTGGTAACCTTTGGTTAGCTTCCGCCCGAATTGTTTATTCTGACGAAGGTCAAGCTTTTCACGCCACCTTAGACCTACAGTTTTAACGTGGAATCCGAACCACGCCCCACCAGCAGCCCAGCATCTTAACCACTAGGCCACCCAGGGTAACCATTTATCTACCATCCACTTTCTTTATTGTGTGGAAGGATGAACAGCTGGGTTTCGCTGCGCGCTGGCTGCCGCACCGGGTCTCGATCCCAGGGCCGATGGATTCGTAGTCAGCGACGCTAACCACTACACACCGAGGCGCATATATAATATATATATATATATATATATATATATATATACAGGGTGGGTAAAAAAAAGTGACCCCTTAGAGGTAAACTGTCATATTAAAAAAAGAAAGGGGACTAGAGCTCCCAAACTTCATAGATGCTTACCTTAGCATGTTGTTCGTCTCAATTGAGAAGTTGCTCGATGTGTCCCCCTTCCTGCCCAACGCAGGCCTCCAAACGTGGACGCCACTGATCAATACAAATGTTTACATATCGTTCAGACCCCTTCTCCCAGTCGAGCAGAATTCTTTCGCGTAGTTCATCTATGTCTCTTATATTGATACCAGGGATGTAAACGTTGGACTTCAGGGCTTCCCAAACACCATAATCTAGTGGTGAAAGATCGGGGCTACTAGCCGGTCACATATTGGGTTCGATAAAATCCGGTGTTTCGTTCTTAAGGAATGTGACAGTTTGGCGTGCTCTGTGAGCAGGGGTTCTATCTTGTTGGAAAGTATATCTTTCACTCTATCTTTTATCTGTCCCAAGCCCGGATAAAGTGGGAGGGTTGGTGTCAGGAAGGGCATCCGGCCGTAAAAACCCACGCCACAACCAAATGAGATGAGTCAAGAACCAAGATGGAGGCGACTCACCTTAAACAGCGACCCCACATAAAAATGGGATTAATTATGCTGAGGAAGAAGAAGAATATTCATACTTTTTCATACACTCAAGCGAGTTAAACAGCTGCTTAAGCTAGTAATGGAAAATGGAAATATTCAGAGAAAATGGAAACTGATGAATTTTAATGACTAACTTACATATGTTTTACATATATATATAATTTAATTTTAGTTTTGGCATTTTTTAATCGTTCAAAATTTATCTGAAATATAGCATTACCATATTTAGAAATGCAGTAAGGACGAACACAAAACAAAACATGCCTCATTTCGGGTGTCTCATTTTTGACCAACTTCTTTTTTTCACGGGTCCAACCTTCTAATATCATTATGCCTGTCACTCTAAGTAAGAAAATAACAATTATTTTCCATTTGATGAACATTTCGGACCCCCTAGGCCTACAAAACCAATTTTCCCCCTTTTCTTTATAAAAAATTGTCGATTTTTGGAAGTCTTTCGGTTATGAATTTCTTGCATTTTATTATAACCTCAGACTACGTACATTTTTGGATAGAAAATTAAAATAGCTATCGATTGATACCTAATTTACTATGCTTTTGAACCAAAATAGAAAATTAAAAGGCAAAAATGTCTATTTTTTTACATTTTCTTCAACATTTTGTCTTGAATGGGATTTAAAGAATAGGTGTTACCGCCACCTGTGAAGTATCATCCCAATGCAACTTCGCGGCAATGGGCCTTGGAATATATTTGAGACTCACAATATTTCCAAGGTGGGAACAACTCAAGAGAGTGAACATTTCATGCCAGCTCTTGAGCCCCATCGTTTTTTTTTATTCAACAAACATACAATACCTTGAACAGAAAAATTACTTAGTAAAGCAAATGAATGTATGAAGTAAAATGTGAATACTGATAATGATTGAAGCTATTCTAGCGGTTGAACTAAGGAACTCTTTTTAAAAGATGGCAACAAACTTCTGTGATATCTCACAACTTGCAGGAGTTGTTGTCTTTGTTCTTCATCTGTTGTAATGCAATTTGCGAAATCTTCAATTAACTGTACTCTACGCTCGGCCGCATCATTAACAACCTTAACACCGTGTACAAAATTGGAGATTTGAGTAAAATCTTCGTCTTCTTTGCGTGTTTTAGCAGGTTTATTTAACTATTTTCCATTGCTATGTAGAACATCAAAGAAAAACCAAGATTTTGGTCCAGCTTAGGGAAGCTAGTTTGGTTGATTCATTGATCGAAGGAAATACTGGTTTGCCACTTTGGGCATACGAGCTGTTTTTATAATTTCTGTGTGATTTAATAATTTCTGTAGCAATGTTTCTTTTCTCTTCATCAGATATACGTAAAGAAAATAATGAAAATGGAATAAGCTCCTCAGTTAGGTATCAACAATTGCCTTCGAATATCTTGAATGTACGATGAGCTACATTTCTGTCCACTGTGTCATCATATATGTGAAGGTCACTATAGAAAGTCAAATCATTGATTGCTGCATCCGACGCTTTTGGTGCTTTGAACCATGGTTGAATACATAAATCAGTGAATAAGCAGAACTCCTCTAAGTGTTTCATATATTCTTCAGAATAATCAATTTGTTTGCTGAATGCCAGCATTTTAGCAAAATAGAGAATAGTTGCCATCCAGCGAGCATTATGAATTGCTCCTGGACGGAGCCAACGAACTCCGTTCGGTGGTATATGTCCAAGAATTTGGGGAACAACTTCTGCGCATTCTCTATAATCATTCCTGAGAAATATGTTTCTGGTATCTGTGTCGCTTAACATCTTCAAAACTTGGGTTACTCGTTGCATCTTTGATTTCATCTGTCTATTTGTAATTTTCAAAGTTGTATAAGGCTTTGTGACGTCTAATGTCTTCCATTTATCTCGAAACTGTTTAAATAATACATTTTCTGGGCCCGTGGTAGGTGCCAAATATTTGAGTAAATGCAACGGCCAAGACTCTTTCGTAAATGTGATGCCTACATGCAAGCCACATTACCTTCCTTTCTAGGAGCTCTTCTAAAATGATGCAGGCTCCATTTATCCAACCTGTATTAGACGCTGTTGCATCAAAAACCAGTGCACAAATGTTTTGGTCCAAGTTCCAATCTTTTGCAGCATTAAATGCGGAGGTTGTTCGCATTTTACCATAGGAATCCGGAATAGTTGGTATAGCAAGAACTTTTCCCTCAGGTGCTGAAGGGATCTCTGACGCAATTATTGCTAGCCTTTCTCCCGTTTCCCCACTGTTATCAGAAATGAGCTTCCCAATGTTCAGGTGGTATAAACTTTTCTTTGGTCATTTTGGCTGTTTCAATTCTGCTTTTAACCCTTGTCTGTGCATCGTTGATTTTGATAAAGTGATATCGCTCAGGTCTTTATCGCACTGACTCGCAATAACAGCAGCAAACCCTGTTCTTTGGCGAACAGAAAGATTAAGACGATCTGCCATATTTGAAACAATAAGATTCTGTACAATAATTTTTCTTTGACATGAGGATTTTGATGGAGGAGGCGTATAGTCCTCATCTCTAGCATATGATGTACTTGGAATAGGATTTGGTTCATTAGGAATCGCTATTTCTCCTTCATTATCTGTTTTCAAGGTCATGCTGAGTTTTTCCTGTCTCTCCAGTTCCTTCTCTTTAAGCAATTTTTCACGCTCCACTCTTTTCACCTGACTCTCAAACTTGGTTTGATAGCTTTTATCTATTGACCCTAAGCAAAGCTTTTTGGGTCCTTTTTGGTCTATTAGAAACTCTATATCTTGCTGCTTTGTTACCGAAGTTCTTAATGGATCTTTTTTATTATTTCTATGGCATTTTGAGAACAAATATCAAATAACTCCTTTAATTCCTTCAGAAAAGATGGTCTCTTCTTATTTATTCTTTCTTCCTGTGTTTTGTTTTTCGAGAAGTATTCATTTTGCTTTATCAATTGTTCTACTTTTTTCTCGGATGGCGGCTTTTTGAAGTATCTTGGCATGTGATACCGGCCCAATCCCAAAATTTTGTAACTTTTCTCAGTACTTCTTGGATCATATATGACTGTGATTTCTTTTTCATAGGTCCTCTTGATAAAAATAGATAGTGACGTAAGACGTCACCATTAGATGGCAAAAGAGACCCTTTCTGAGTTTCCAAATTGTGAATTAAGTTTATGAGAAGCCAATCTTCTGGCTTATCCGTGGTACGAGTTTCAACTTTTGCGCAAGCCATTTTAGTCTAACTAATCTAATCTGAAATTTGTATCATAATCATATCATAAATCATATCATAATCATAAATCTGAAAATAAACAGAAGTACAGTTAGCACATACACACACACACACACACACACACACACACACACACACACACACACACACACACACACATATATATATATATATGGTTTTATACGGCTTTAGAAATGGAGATGTTAAAAAATGAACATTTTTGCCTTTTAATTTTCTATTTTGGTACAAAAGCATAGTAAATTAGATATCAATCGATAGCTATTTTAATTTTCTTTCCAAAAATGTACATAGTCTGAGGTTATAATAAAATGCAAGAAATTTATAACCGAAAGACTTCCGAAAATCGACAATTTTTTTACAAAGAAAAGGGGAAAATTGGTTTTGTAGACCTAGGGGGTCCGAAATTTTCATCAAATGGAAAATAATTGTTATTTTCTTACTTAGAGCGACAGACAGTGACGGACTGGCCCACCGGGATACCAGGAAATTTCCCGGTGGGCCCCCCAGTACTTGGGCCCAGAGGCGTGTGAACTCGTCGATTCAGATGATCCTGATAAGGACACAGATATTGACGATCTGGATGGTTTGATAACTTGTAGATCTGGAAAGTCTTGTAAGCAGTGTTGTACCTGTGCATACAAAATTCTGATGAAGTACAATTTGTACTCAAGGGCTTATGTTAATCTATTTTTGGCGTACAGATTCATCATGACTCTTTCAGTGTCACAAGTTACTTGTGACGACGTTTTTTCAAAATTAAAACTGCTAAAAACAAAGACCGGAACATGATCTCTCAGGATGTCTTGGAGACAGCTCTACTCGTGTTTGCGGAAAACGATGTGTTGTCCAAAATTGATCGGGAACGCATCATTGATGATGTTGCCAACAGAAACAAGGAACTTAAACGACTGTTGATACCTTGATTTCAGTACAATATTGATTTCATACAATTTGCTGTAGTTCGGTATTACTGTGTATGTTTCAATTTGTTTTACTCGTTATTATTGTTTATTACTATTTCGTTTTAGTTTAGTATTCTGTGTTTTGCAATAAGTATTACTTATTACTATTGTCTGTTACTCTTTCGTTTGCAATTTGCTTTGCTCATTACTATGAGCAAATTTTGCTCATTACTATTTTGCTCAAAGTAATTTTATTAGTTTGCTCAATTTTACTTTTGTAATTTTACTAGTTTGCTCTAAGTTTGCTCATTGCTATGTATGTTTGTATGTTTTGTAATTTGTATTGTATTACTCATTACTAATGTCACTAATGTCTGTCTATTACTATTCAGTTTGTAAATTGTTTGGCTCGTTGCCAATGTTTATTAAATTTCCATTTTAGTTCGAAATACATGTATGCTCCAAAGACTGCTAAACACACTTGTTCTTATGAATTACTGTGCCATTGTGATTTGCATTCAAAATAAATTAATTGGCAGGTCCAACTTTCTCCAGTGAGTGGGCCCCCTGCATGAATATTTTCCAGGGCCTTTTTAGATAGCCAATCCGTCACTGGCGACAGACATAATGATATTAGGAGGTTGAACCCGACTCGGGAAAAAAAGAAGTTGGTAAAAAATGGGACACCCTAGCCTACTACTCATTCAAATTTTTGCAACTGAATATTTTTTTTTAGTCAGATGGCGTTGCAAAATACTAGTGTAGTATGGAAATATGGAAACGCTATATTTCAGATAAATTTTCAGATAAATCATCTGGTTTAAGACCGGAATGGTCAGATACTGTACTTATTACGGATGTAATTCTATTCAGTCTCAACTACAAGGACAACATTAAATTTCATTACTTTCCACGCGACAAAACTCACTGACATTTATGATTAATTAAATGTGGAAAGTTCAGATCTTTCATATATGTCAACTGATCAACTTCACAAAAGTTATCAGTCATGTAGCATTTATCTTTCGAATAAACAGTACTGTATTTCATTACGTTTAAAGTTAAAAACGGATGCAGTACCTGACATAAGCCTAAGCCTATTTCCTGAAACTTCTAACTTAAGTATGGTAATAACAGAGTGTAAAAAGTACCAGACTTCGTTACGTAAGTAAAAGTACGGTTACATTGACAAAAATGTACTCAAGTAAAAGTAAAAGTACCATTTCTAAAATGTACTTACGTAAAAGTAAAAAATATCTCATTTATAAGTACTCAAGTAGTGAAAGTAGACAGTAGCATCTTAAAATTTCTACTGTATCACCGCTTATGAAAATTACTTAGCAGCTTATGTAAACTATGAACTAATCATTTTATTATTATAATATAGATAAAACAGATATCACTTCACCCAACTTCATTCTTAACGAAACTTTTGATTTAGCCTTAGGAGCAACTGATTTTCAAAATTCTTGCATCAAGCCTTGGTACAAACATGAATGAACGCGCGTGATTGGTTAATTTCAAAGCCCAGTTGTCACACGTCCTCTGATTGGCTACTTCAATTCGAGATTCTAGAATTTTCAAGAAATGTAACGAATAATTTTGGTGAGTTGGATTGAAGTAAAACTACTATAAAAACTTATTTAAGTTAAAGTAAAAGTACTTAAAAAAAATATAAGTACTTTTAAAAAGTAGATCCCCCAAAAATTAGTTAAGTACAGTAAGAAAATATTTATACTTCGTTACTTACACCGCCTAACTAATAACTAAGCCCAAGGTTTTATATATATATATATATATATTATGATGGATCGAGTGGTCGGTTTTTCACAACCGCGGTTGCGGTTGTGTTTGCGGTTGTCGAATTTTTTTCCAACCGCGGTTGCGGTTGCGGTTATCATATACTAGGAAAAATGCGTAATTATTAACTGGATTTAGCCACTATAGTGCGATTTAGCCACACTTGGTACATAATATATACTAAATAGTATTTATTTAGTAAATACCTTATGTTGAACACAAGTTTTGCAATACACCGCTACCGCTATTTGTGTGTTGCAAAACTTGTGTTCAACATAAGGTATTTACTAAATAAATACTATTTAAATGAAGTATATTCTAAACTTATATAGCTATTATGAAAGAATAGGTCAAATTAATTAAAACCATATTTTGCACTAAGTGTGTTACCAGGATGAGGGCGAGGACCCATCGCACTGTTCATCCCACCTACCACTTTCCCCAGCCTCCACCCATTGGAAAGTTATGGATTATTATTCATTTGAAAAACTGATGTCAAACTTAATGACAGGCAGTGTGAATTTCAAGAATAATATTTTTGCTGCATTTTCACCTTACAACCGCAACCGCACTTATGGAACGGCGGTTGCGGTTACGGTTGCGGTTGTGAATTTTTGTGCGGTTGTAGTGCGGTTGCGGTTATTCGATCCATCACTAATATATATATATATGGGAATGAACTCAGAATGGTTCCGAGTTTTTTATGATACACACAGACCGTGCATGGAACAAGGAACTTTTCTGGGAACCATTCTGAGTTCATTCCCATCATGAAACGGACATGTTATGTGCCTTGAAAAGTGGACGCTCAATTCTGCCAGTTGAGGTTTAAGTTTTGGTTTTGGCTAAAAATATAATAGTTACCCCTTTTTCTTTGATTTATTCAATCCGACGTGAATGCAACGAGTCTTTTACTTATATTGAGGTTCTAAATGTAGTGGGGCTAGGCTGCTTTAAACCCTAGATCCATGTCCCAAAGCTGGATCCTGTCTGCTTTGCAGATAGCTGGTGAGGGAAGCTATATTTATGGGACCTCTTTGCGAGAGACCCGTTGCCCACGTCGGGCTTGCATCATGAAAAAGAAAAACTATAGTATTTGTCATTTACCATTACTTATTCGACTATAGTGGATTTAATTATCCCAGAAGAGTTCCTTGTTCCATGCACGGTATGTGTGTATCATATATATATATATAATATATATATATATATATATATATATATATATATATATATAAACTGGATATTTGAGTTGGTCATTAAAATTCATCACTTTCATTTTCTCTGAATTTTTCCATTTTCTTTTATTAGCTTAATCAGCCGTTTAATTAATTCTATAAAAAATTGCAATAGAAAATCTCGAGCGTTGATAGATTAGGTATTAGGCAGATTTTGATTAAATAGTACTCATATTAACTGGTTTTTCCTATGAGAGACAATAGGACAAGGATTTTTGTAAACGGACAAAGAAAACTTACTCAGCATATCCCGGTCCTGTAGCTGTTTAGTATCCTCTCATATAGGAACTGCGTAATAGACATACTGTACCTGTCCTGTCAACCTGTAAAGGGTTCCGCTCAAAATCAGTATATACGAGTATTACGTCTATGTTTTCTCTTCGACACAATGCTTCCAGTATTTTCTCCTGGTGGTCTGACAGGCATGATTTTCCAGAGCTGAAGCCATGTTGGTTCGGACTGACTAAATTTTTTTTCTTACATTTAATGAAGCAATTTTGCCTCTAATTATCCTTTGGAAGCACTTTATAAGGTAAGAGCTACTGGCCAATAGTTTTTAGGTATTGCTCTGTTACCTCCTTTGAATAAGGGGCCATATTCGTCTTTCAAATGGATGTGGAATTTGTCCTGCGTCGAGTGATTTCTCCAGAGTAAGTATAGAAGCTTGGCGATACTCTCTTTACATTTCTTCAGAAACGTAGCACTCCATGTGTCTGGCCCTGGTGCTGAATTTTCTCGTATTTGTAATAGAGCATTACTTACTTCTTAATAGATTCGTGTCCGAACTTGTTCTTGAATTATTTGTATCTATGTCAAAGAAATCAGGATTTTCTACTTTTTTCTCGGACTTAGGGATGCTAAACACAGAGTTAAATTGTTAAATTGCTAATTTTTTCTGGGTCATTTATGTACTCGGTCGCCCATCTTTGAACGGACCAATACTCTCTTTTTTCTTTTTCTATCTTTTTTTTTCTCTTCCCAAACGTGGAGAAGTATTTTGGGTTATTTTTCATGTTTTCGGCTATCTTGTTTTCCTCCTCATTTGTCTTATGGATGAATGTTTGTTTGAGGCCCATTTCTGTTTCTCATACAGGGTGTTCGGAAAGTCACTGTGCACTTATATAATTAATGTTTTTTCATATTTTTATATTTTTATATTTATATTTTTTATATTATTTTTTTTTTATTATTATTTTTTTTAGTTTTCAACACCTTTTATAAGTTCTGATGGTCCCATCCATAACCTCTATCATATATGCAATGTTATACTATTGTATGCTATTAAATAAATATAAGTGCACAGTGACTTTCCGAACACCCTTTAGTTTTTTCCTGTAGTTTCAGTCTGTTTCAGTTCTGTATCTGTGAAGATTTTTTACAGTTTGTTTCCGTTGTTTAAATAATATCCTGATGTTTTTCTCGAGTTTGCTACGTTTTTTTTTTTTTACTTCGGAACATGGTTCGGCATTTTAGGTTTAGCTTCATTTTCTATCATATATAGATAATATTCGTTCTAGAGTTTTTTCGTGAATTAACGATTCCAAATTTACTTTCTTTAAATCTTCGTTTACACTTTCCCAATCTACTTTCTCTGAATTCATATTTTAAACCTTCAAATATTTCCGCTCACTCTCTATGCTGCGTTTTTGGTCCCCTAGTAATTGCATAATAATTAATTGCATATCGATTACGTTATGGTCAGAGGAATTTGCGTGTGTTACCTTATAATTTATTATTATGTTATTGTTATGTGTCAAAAATTAAATCCAAAATATTCCGTTTTTCAGTCGTTTCACAGCTTTCCTTGGTAACTGCGTAATGTTCTATACTGTCTAATAGCATTATTCCCTGGGGGCTCTGTCATATTTTGCGGTTTTAGGCGAATTTGTCTACAACAATTTGTCTAAAGATACAATTTATCTACAACAATTTGTCTACAACAATTTATCTACAACAATTAGTCTACAAATACAATTTATCTACAATAATTTGTCTACAGATACAATTTGTCTAGAGAAACTATTACTAATATTGGACCTAGTATGTTTCATGGACTGCTCTCGATTTTCCTACGAAATTGAAAACAAGGGCAGTCGATGACCCTGATTTTGTTTCTGCAATCGGTTTTCTTGAGAAAACTAACCTGACCTAACCTGACCTAACCTAACCTGACCTGACCTGACCTGACCTAACCTAACCTAACCTGACCTAACCTAACCTGACCTAACCTGACCTGACCTAACCTAACCTAACCTGACCTAATCGAGTTTCTTATACTATTGTTTTTTGCAAGATATCGCACTAATTCTTGTCATTTTTTGTGAATTTGTATGGCGTAAGCGCCACACCAGCTCGGACTTATTCAAAAAGATGTTGGAGTGTATTGCATCGTTTCAGTAAATAAATTTATTCAATATTCAATAACATTTTTCTTTATCATTTCTCAAGAAAACCGATTGCAGAAACAAATTTTTCATTTTTTTTTTTTTAAATTAATAATAATTAACATCAAATAGCTTTCACTTTTCCTCTCTATACAAATTGTATCTGTAGACAAATTATTGTAGATAAATTATATCTGTAGACTAATTGCTGTAGATAAATTGTTGTAGACAAATTGTTGTAGATGAATTGTATCTTTAGACAAATTGTTGTAGACAAATTCGCCGGACACCATATTTTGCATTGTTATCGTGAAACTTCTCAACGTATATAACCGTCATTTTCCTTCCATGTTTCGAATAGAGAGTTAAAATCTCCACAAATTAAAATATTTGGTGTTGTGGTTTTAAGTGATTTAATTTTTTTTTTCATTTGTAACAGAGTGGAATTAACTTTTTGCGATGTTTGGTGGTCTGTACACATTTATAATGATTTGGTTCAGTTCTTTCACTTCTAAAATAAGAATTTTGACTGTGCTCTTTGATTTAATTACCTTCACTTCGCATGTGTGTGTGAGTTTTCCGTGTAGATGTACATCCTCCTCCTTTTCCAGCAAATGTATCCGCTCTGTATATGTTGTAGTCTAGTATTGCTACTTCAATATCCTCGCTGCAATTTTTATAGCCTTTTTCTTATTGATGTAAGTGTATTTCCGTTAGCATATGATACCTGTGCTGGTTTCCAGAGCTAAATTGTGCAGGTATTGTAATTTGCAGTCTGCATGGTCAGTGTACAGGCGTTGTATATTTGTATATAATAAATTTGCATTGTTAAATATCTTGGTTTTCCTGGATAATGGATGTTTCCTGGTCGATTTTGACGGTTCCTGTCCTGTGCTATTAGGTAAGCCGTTGCGAATACTGGAGAAGCGGCCCTTCATACCATTGTGGTTATTGAATTGACGGTGGGTGGTGTTGGACGGAAGGGTGGTGTATGTATTGCTGTGGTACATATATTTCCGGAATTCGGTCTTTTCTCATTAAAAGGGACAGTTGTTCTTTTATCGTTCTCATTTCTTCTAAAATATGTACTGCCTTGGCACTGTTGATACTTCTTTTAGTTGGGGGGTTTGAGCTGTTATTTCTCTTCCTCTTCTTTGTGTACCATTAATGTGACCTCTTCTTTGTGTACAATTAATGTGAAAATACGGGCACTCCATATTTAGACATTTTTCTCTTTCATTGATTGTCTGCACACATAGAAGGATAGAAATAGTAGCAGTTTGCTCTGTGTGTGTATATATATATATATATATATATATATATATATATATATATATATATATATATATATATACTTAAAGAAATGTGCACAGAACTTATACTTCAAAATAATTTATTATATACCCTAACACAACCAGGGGACAATGTTCAGTATCTGGCGAAAAAGTATGTTGCAGCAACTAGTTTACTGACACAGATGTTCAAATGTTCAAAATAGCCTCTCGTTGTGTTATTTAATAAATTATTTTCATGTATAAAATCTGTATGCATCTTTTTGAGACACCCTGTATTATATATATTTCCATCCTTCTTTTCTTATATATATATATATATATATATATATATATATATATATTATATATATATATATATATCTAAAACGCCTGATTATTATCATAATACAGGGTGGGCCAAAATATACTATTACCCTGATTTTGAACAATATAATTTTACCTTTATCACATGTTATTTGTACAATCAATATATGTGTCCTGTATAGAATGTCATGGTCTATCTCGTGGTGAAATTGGATTTTTGCTAACTGTAACCATTATTTTGTAATTCGCTGTTATACAGACACGGGTAGAAAAACTTTATGTTTCTGTACAGTTATCTAATTGAGTCCAAGATTATGCGGAATGTGCCCTCCTCCATTATCAATGCACGCTTGCAACCTTGACTTCTCCCTTATCGACGGTAGGACCGCATCAAGATCAAGGATTTTTTCTTGGTAATAAGCAGCAGTGATTTTGGCATTTTGATCGACAAAAACAATC